>JAVQJL010000795.1:0-12495 GCA_036024295.1 Nannoperca obscura
TGTGCGTGTGTGTGTGTGTGCGTGTGTGCATGTGTGTGCGTGCGTGTGTGTGTGCGTGTGTGCGTGCGTGTGTGTGTGTGTGTGCGTGTGTGTGTGTGTGTGTGCGTGTGTGTGTGTGCGTGTGTGTGCATGTGTGTGCGTGTGTGTGCATGTGTGTGTGTACGTGTGTGTGGCGCTCACCGAGGGCTCCATGGAGGTTCTGGAACAATCTGCATTTGCTGTCCAGCGTGATATTTATAGATTTCTGGAAACACAAAAACACGTCGTTTTCACTGCGTCTGACTGAGCCTCAAATAAAAGTTTCAAATTAAAAGCCTGTAATTATGCCCTCTGAGCTGCTGGAAGGCTTTTAATGTGACACACGTGTGCAGAAAGAAAACACTGCAACGTGGAAGAGGACGGGAAATACTGTTAAAATGTACATTATACTGAATTTACCAAAACAACAGATCAGAAAACATGGAGGCTTCTTATTCAGACCCGATGAAATATGTTTATATATTTGAAATAATGTAAATAATATTAAACTAAAGCTAAAGGTCACAATGCAACACATCTTACTCTTTTTGCTGCATCGATGTAAATCTTGGTGAAGAACAGCTGATCGCTGTCGTCGTCTGCTCCCGTCCAATCAGAAACCATCGCTTTGATGTTTGGGAGGTAGCCAATGAAACCTGACGACAGAAACAGACAGGAAGTGAAGGGACAGGAAGTGGACAAACAGGAAGTGAGAAGACCTGCTGTTTCTCTGCAGAGAGACGCCTCGCGTGTCTTCAGATGTCTCCAACGTGGGCGACGATCAATAAGATGCGAATATGACTTTGTGTTTCGTTAACGTCGGTACTGTTGAACATATTTTGGGTCTAAATGACCTCCTGCAGATCAAAGGCTGCAACATATTCCTGGTGAGCGTCCTCTAAAACAGCTTGTTTTTAACACTGAATCTGGTTCAGCCGGTTTTATTAAAGAAACGTGAGAGAAGAGTTTCTGTCTGTGCACTTTTATCGGAGTAAACTGGAGTTTATCTTCTGGTCACAGTCAGTATTGATCATGCAGTTTACTTCCAGGTGTCTTTTGTTTTACCACGTCTGCAGGTGGAGCGCGGCTCTTCTTATGTGGTCAAAGTAAACTGTCACAGAGTCACACCTCAACATCACAACACACCACATCCCTGCTGCGCTCTGAGGACACAGGACATGCTCCCAGGCGAAGTCTCTAACCTCAAACCTCAAACCATCGGACTTCCAGAGCTTTTCTGGATCCCTGCACAGACCCCGTCCCCCCCGCCCCCCGCCGTGTGACCCCACGTACCCCCCGAGCCCAGGAACCTGTTGCCCTCTCTGACGTGGGGGTGCTTGTCCTCCAGGTGTCTGTCGGGCCAGATCAGGCTCTCGGAGGAGAACGCCACCTTGTGTCCGGTCTGCTGGAACTTCTTCAGCAGCTCTTTGGGACCCGAAGCGAAGACCACGTCGTAGCTGTGGGAGAGAAACCAGAAACCTTCACGACGAAGCCGCTACGTCTCTCCAGCTGATGACGGGTTCATCCAGCTCCACCTGGAGAGCTGCTGCTGGTGTGTTTACTGGTGTGAAAAGTGTTACTAGCTTGTTTGTTACTAGCAGCAGGCTACATGCTAGCAGCAGGCTACATGCTGCTGGTGTTACAGCTCTTTTAAGGCTGCATTAAAGATTAAAGCTTGTTTGTTGTCCTTCCAGGAGTGAGACGAGGAGGTGTGGAGGTCCCCTTCCTGATGCAGGACCGGACTTCACACAGGTTCATGCAGACCCCCTTCACTGCTGCCGCTCACCTGTCGGTGAACAGGAGGACTTGCCCCTCGTCCTTCATCTCCTCCAGAGCCTCTTTGAGGAGTCGGACTCTCTGGCCTCCTCCTGGAGCCGACATGTCTCCTCCCTTCCACGTCTGCCCACGACCGAGAACCTGAACACACAAACACACACACACACACACACACATCCGTTCAACCCGAGGCTCTGTGCGACTTCTGCAGCAGACTAGAAAAAGACTCTTCTCTTTGGTGTGAAGGAGGCGTGACGAGCAGGAGGCGACTTACCTTCACGGTGTAGTTGAAGTGTTTGGCCGACCTCAGGAAGCGCCTGAAGCCATCTGTCTCTTTGGTTGCCACGGTCACAACAAGGAGTTTCTCTGGAAGACACGACAGAAGACGCACGTCTTAGTGACAGAAACACAACAAATACGAGCTTCAGACTTGAACCTAGAAAGAACACAACAGTTTGCACTTCATTGTGTTATGTGATCGTTGCAACAGGTCGTTAACTGCAGGGACACATTATGTTTCTGCTCATCTTCTTCTGGAAGTCCACCATCAGTGTGTGAAACTGCAGTCAGCTTGAATGAAAGGAAGTTCTGTAAAAGATAATAAATCACATTCAGGCCATCTAGTCCTGGTGGTTTATCTCCATTCAGTGAATCGGAGCAGGTTTCTTGTTTCTAGGTTTCTCATATCCAGTGTCCTTTGCTTCATTGTCCAAGTGGCTTCTAGATTCCCGAGGGACACATGACTGGAAACAGCTGCTTTTACCGCTACAACAAATGTGCTTTTTCTAAAGACACGTCCTCTACACTCACCGGGGGTTTATGAGACTGAACTTTATCGAAACTAATGTTTTTCTGCAGAGTTTAAACTCGCTGAGACACAAAACAAAAGTCTCTAAAGAAAAGTAAAGAGACGTGATCTGAGCGCTGCACGTGAACGCAGCACGCCTGTGGGCTGCAGCTGCCTTTAATATACCGATATTTGAACATATCGATCTATTGGCGGCTGACTGCCTTGTTGTTTGCAGCTCCGTCCACGTCAGCGCCCCCCCCCCTCCCCCCGTGCAGCGCTTGTCTCCTGTACACTCCGTTAAACTACCTTGGGAAACGCTAAATGCAAGTTACGATATAAAGTAGTTCAAGTCTTTGGGGAAGTGTGAGAGATTATTCGGCATCACGCACGCACGCGCCGCCAGCAGCGCGTGTGTAACTAAATCTCAGCTTTTCCAACAAGCTGACATGTTATTCTGAACTGAACCTCCAGCAGGCGGCTGGTGTTCTGCTGGAAACTTCTCGCGCATTTTTCAGTGGACAGGGGGGGCACGGGGAGCCACGGAGAGTCTCAGAGAGCCACGGAGGGCCACAGAGAGCCACGGAGAGTCTCAGAGAGCCACGGAGGGCCACAGAGAGCCCCTGGACTGCGCTGCTCCACGCCACGATGATCTAACGTGCAGCCCGGGGAAGTAACGCAGTGTGCGGGGGACGTTAACACTCACCTCCGGGGCCCCGCTGCTCCTCGCCGCTGGTCAGAGGGGAAAGTGCGCAAACTAAAAACCACCACGTTAGTCTCATTTTTGCAGAGTTTGGAGTTTAAAATCCTTCCACGAGCGTCCCGACAGGAACCGAGCGGTGCAGCTTCAGAGCCGAGTCCGCCCGAGACAGAGTACTGCACGGGACTGTGAGCTCCGCAGGCACCGCCCACTGTCACCACCCTCTGTGTGCCTGTCTGTCTGCCTCTCTGCCCCCCCCCCCTCTCTCCCCATGGCCGGATTAACCTGCTCGGGGGCCCCGGGGGCCACAGTGATCCGCTGTTACTCTTGTTACTCCTGTTTCTGTTGATAACATCAGTGTAATGGTACCACACACACTCACACTTATTTTTAAAATGACCACTAACTCTTTGGCACACAGTGAGCCTCACTGGGGGGTGGGGTCTTTGTGGGCCCCTGCGGAGGTCTGGGGCCCTGGCTGGTAACCCACTCAGTCTCTCTCTCACTTCCCATAAACCAGCTGTGTGATTCACCTCCAGGTTTCCGGCAGAATGAAAAGTAACTCAGTGAGATGTTTGTAACGCAGGAGTTAAAGTCCCCCCCCCCGCCTCCACACTGCTGAAAAAACCTGAGAAAGGAAAGACCCAGCTGTTCTGTGGACGTGAACACTCACACGTACACCAAACGCCCTGTACTACTGTGCTGATTCACACACTGTATCAGGAGCATGTCATGGTGTCACTACAGGGCAGAATAAAGCAGGAGAAGTATGGTTGGTAAGAGACTGTTGGTGTAGAGTACATGTCGCTCGGTCCAGGAACAAACAGCAGATTCTGTTTCTGCACAGCTCCCTGAATCTCTCCTTCATCCTGAGGCTTTGTGTCAAGAATGTGAGTCATTTCAACTGGGGGAGAACTGTGTGTGTGTGTGTGTGTGTGTGTGCCCCTTTAACGCGTCCTGCCACAGTCAGATAGTTTCTTTTACAGTAGAGGTAGACAAATCAAGTAGACATCCTCCAAAGTAACAGTCTGTTTTGTACAGTACTGTACTGTGCATCTGTCAGTTACGTGCTGGCGAGTTAAAGAAAGTATCCACGCTGTGCGTAATTTTACATTCTGCTATAAAATACATAATAAATAAAGGAAGAAGCGAAACCTGCGATCACAGATCTCTAGCAACACTATTTATTATATACTCAATTCAACTAATGATGATAAATGATTACCCTTTTAAGCAGAAAAACCTTAACCAGGGACAGGGGTCTTAAATTAGCTGTAATCCTATGCTATTTATCGGTAGCACGTGTTTGAAACCCGTTACAATGTTTTTGCATTGTCCCTGACAAATAAACTAATAAATAATAAAAAGCAAAGCGAGAGTCAGGCAATTATTGAAATTTCACATTTCAATAATGTGAAACTTAAACTTAAATTGATACATTTTATTAATTAAAGTTGTTAAATCTAGATTGTTTTACACTCTCAATAAAATTGTAATGTGTTTTTATTTTGTCCTTTTCCTGCACCGTATGTATATATTTATATATAAACCGGAAATGTCGTAAAATGTTTTCGTTTATTTTTTTATGTTGCGACTGTTCCGGTTGCTGTTGTGCCGTTCTGCTTTACGACAGCTGTGACAGACCAGAAGTGTCAACCGCTGGCTGCTGCGGCGGAGTTCCTCGGGAAGACAGGTGATGTTTTTAACCTGGAGGCAGAAATAAACTCAAAAAGCACCAGAGATGAGCTGAGACACGACAGCACGCGCCTGCTGAAGGATGTGACAAAGAAAAACACGATGCGAGAAGAAACTACCAACTCATTTCCGACAGACGGCTTCCGTATACAGCGCTAGCTACCCGTGCTAAGCTAGTTTAACGAGAAGCTAGTTTAGCCAGAAGCTAGTTTAGCCAGAAGCTAGTTTAGCCAGTTCGTCAGCTTTGCTCCGGGAAACATGTTTTCCATGTGACTTCCCAAAGTTATCGATCCGACTCTTTAGACGCAGACTCACAGCTGGGCTTTCCGTCCGTCGTTCAAAACACACAATGTGGCTCCAGCAGAGACTAAAGGGGCTACCGGGCTTGTTGTCGAGCAGCTGGGCGAGGAGACTCCTCATAGGACTGCTGCTCTTCCTCATCTTTTACTGGTACCTGGGAGCCGAGCGCAGGTGGAGGTTCTTCAGCGGCTCGGCCATGCCCGGTGGGGCGGCTGGACAGTGCCTACTGGCCGAGATCCACAGGTGGAAGTCTCTGGTGGACCGAGGGGAGGGGATCTACAGCACACCTCAGGAACAGCTGGATACACCTTTTGTATCAGGTAACGGCCATATTCTGATTGACATTGACTCCAACAAACTGTGGGTGGCGTCGTCCTCTCAGCCCGGCTCGGCTCCGGTGCACCAGACCGAATACTCCCCGAGGATCGGCGTGCATCTGGAGGGGCAGCGGGCCGAGGCTCAGGCGACCATGCTGTGGTTCCGGAAGGGAGCCGTGCTGTCGGTCCGCTGTGCCTCCCCGGCCGCCCTGCAGTCCGCCCGGGACTGTGTCACCATCCGGGAGGAGTTCATCGCACACAGAAGCAGACCCAACGTCTACCTGCAGCGAGTCCACATCAACAACCCGTCTGACAGGACCGCTTCCTTGGACGTTTCCTCGGACAATCCCTCCTTCGGCAGCAAGTTCTCCACCAGCGTGGAGAAACTGGAGGACCGGGAGGTGGTGCTGTCCTCTGGCAGAGTGCCCGTGGAGAATAACCGCATGGTGCTGGTGGTGGTGGTCACTAAGAAGCTGGGCAGCAGGATCCAGGTCCCGGCCAAATCAGAGCACACGGACAACATCCTGTCGGTGGTGTGGACCTCGGAGCCCATCGAGTTCTCCAAGCTGGAGGAGACCTTCAGCGCCCTCAGGGACGGTGCCAAGAAGGAGCTGGGGGAGCTGCTGAGGGCCAGCGTGGACGAGCTGGTCGTGGACCACCAGCAGGCCTGGGTGGACCTCTTCATTTCAGGTGAGCTGAGCTTCTAGCAGAAGCTTTTTACAGACCGTACTAGGGTTTTAAGAAAAACAGTGGAGCAGAAACAGGCCTGTAATCAGCCTGAAGGTCAAAGGTCACACGAAGGGTTATAAAACAGTTTGATCCGGTTCGATTGTTGACTCTGAAGGCAGTAACTTTATGGCTGCTCACATGTTCTGCAGTCTGTCAGCAGGTGCGCTTGGTTTTAATCACTGTGCAGCCCATAACGGTGTTTGTGCGTCAGACTTTCATTGGATACAGAACCTTTCATGTCAGTTTCTACTAGAAAAACTTCTGTAAACTCACATCTTCACTAAACAAAAGAATCAACAGCTTCAGACCAGATGAAGAACTTAAGTTATTTCTGCTCGCTGGATTTAAAGCCGTCATTTTAAAACCTGTTTGGAGTTACTTTACTTACTCTTGGATCAGATTGTGAATCTGATCCCCCCCACCCCACCCCCACCCGAAACTATAAACCATCTGTTCCTCGTAGTGAGTTTCATTGTCTGTTTGCTGTAAATGTAAAGCTCACGGCAGCAGACGCAGTGCTTTTATCTTTCATATATACGATCAAATAAAAACACACGATGTCTGATGTGACAGAAATAAAGGAATCATGGCTGAAAGCTGTGGGAAGGTTAGTAAGTGGCCCTTTAGGTGTTCCAGGTGTTCTGTGAAGTCTTGTGCTCTTCTCGTCCTTCAGGTGTTGAAATGAGGAAGATCACCGACTCTCACACGCCGTCCAGCCGCACGGTGAACACCACCCTGTACTACATCCTGTCCTCCTCCGCCGCCCCGCTGCTGGACCGCAGGCTGAGCGGCGAGGAGCGCGCTCGCCTCGAGTCCAGCCTCAACTACGCCGACCACTGCTTCAGCGGGCACGCCACCATGCACGCCGAGAACCTGTGGCCCGAGCGGGTGAGCAGCGCCGCTCAGATCCTGCAGCTGGTCACGCTGTGGACCCTGACCCTGCAGAAGAGGGGCTGCAAGGTGCTGGTGGCGGCCGGCGCCCACGGAGCCATGCAGGGCGTGGCGCTCAGCTTCGGAGGCCTTCAGTTCACGGAGAACCACCTGCAGTTCCAGGCGGATCCGGACGTGCTGCACAACAGCTACGCCCTGAGGGGGGTCCACTACAACCAGGACCTCATTAACCTGGCGGTGCTGCTGGACGCGGAGGGGAAGCCGTTCCTCCACGTGTCGGTGAAGCAGCAGGAGAAGCCGGTGAAGCTGTACGCCTGCGAGGCCGGCTGCCTCAACGAGCCCGTGGAGCTCACATCGGAGGTCAAAGGTCACACCTTCCCCGTGATGGTGACCCAGCCCATCACGCCGCTGCTGTACATCTCCACGGACCTGCGCCACCTGCAGGACCTCCGCCACACCCTGCACCTCAAGGCCATCCTGGCCCACGAGGAGCACATGGCCAACAGGTACCCGGGCCTGCCCTTCCTGTTCTGGTTCAGCGTGGCCTCGCTCATCACACTCTTCCACCTTTTCCTCTTCAAGCTCATATACAACGAGTACTGTGGCCCCGGAGCCAAGCCCCTCTTCAGGAGCAAGGTATAAACCTGCGGTGGGGACTGAACCGGGACAAACTGCTGGGACCTGCTCCGGGTTTCCTGCTTCACTGTGTGTGTGTGTGTGTGTGTGTGTGTGTGTGTGTGTGTGGGCAAAGGTTTCCTGTCTCTCTCTCTCTCTGAGTGAACTTTACTTCTCACGAGGTCACTTCCTCCTCTCTCTGACGGTGACCCCACAGTTTCCTGCTGCACGCTGACGGAGCAGCGGCGTCAGCACCACCGGTAGGACACCGTTGAGTCGGCGACACGCCCACGAATGTAAAGCGTTTATTGGTCACGGTGGAATCAAAACAAGCACAAGTGATTCTGTTGTTTGTGTTCACGTCTTTCGGTCCTAACGGGGTCGTGTCAGTATTTTACGTTCCTAATAAATCCCAACACTTTACTTTAACCAGGGACTTCCTGATGTTTCCGTTCATTTCATCGCAGCGTAAAAGTCACTGCTTTTATTTCTGTTAAAGTTCCCGTGTTGTTGTTGAGATGAACACTGATCAGACAGATCTTTATTCTGGGAACCAGCGACTCCCTGAAGACACACACTGACAGACAGAAACACTGACACGACCCCTTTTTAAAAGAAGAAACAGAACCATCAGCCGTGACAACGTTGTACTCACCAAGTGAACGGCTGTCGGTGAACAGTGGATCAGCACAGGCGGTCCGACGGGCTGGGAACACCTCCGGGTCATCAGAGACAAACAACAACAACAACATCGACCGGCAGTTAGACGCCGCGCAGAGAGGCCGCGTGCTCACTCTGATCTGCTGTTCCTTCTTCTTTCCCTGCGTTTCCATGATGTTTTCTATTCAATCACTCGATTAAATTAAAACCTGTGGGTCGGCTTTTGGCTCTTTACTGCTGCGCCTCAGAGCGCTCGTCCTCCGCACGCCTGAGGCGAGCCGCTTCAACGGGTACTCGCCTCCTGCAGAGACGCTGCAGGTGTCTGTGTGTAGAATATACATATATCCAGTCTAGTAATTAAATGTTAAACGGCCACTTAAACTTTGTAAAGCTTTAAATGTAGTTTATGTAGTGACAACAGTTACTTCCTGCCAGTAAACCTGTCCTTCCCTTAGTTTGGATGTGTGAGTGTAACGACGGGAGTGTGGTTGAAGCGGCTCGTCGTGGCACGTCTGTCTGTTTCCACTTCTCCGGGGAGGCGGTGTGGACAGGTGGAGCAGTGCCCACATTAACCCTCCACCCTTTGACTTCACCAGGTCGACAGCAGAAGTGAGGACGGCGGCGGTGAGGCCAGGAGTGCTGCTTGAACGCCGCAGCTCGACGCATGGCAGCAGTTCTGAGGAGCTGTGGGACTGTGGACCACCATTACTGTCCTTTCTGATGGTCTTTAAATCAAGGCTGCAGCTAACGATCACTTTAATTATTGATCAATCGTTTAAAATGTCCAAAACAATGTGAAAAATGCTCCTCACAGTTTCCCAGAGTCCAAACTGACGTCTTCAACCTGCTTCTTTTGTCCGAAACACACCAGGACTTCATTTCATTGCTGATGTTTGACTTTCTGCTTCAAAATGACACAAACGATCCATCGATAACCAAAGTAGTTCAATAATTCACTTTGTTTGGATCGAGTGATCGAGTAATCGTTGTTAGAAAATGATTTTAAGTCAGTTTACACGTTAGTCTCGTTTCGTCCGAACAGATTCAGTTTAACATCCAGACACTTGATCCATTATCGATTCGATTGATTGGAAAGTGGAAATTCTGACGAGCACAAAACCTGTCAAGACAACAGAGTGACTGTTTACTGTTCAACAACCGGCCGCCTACATCACCCACGATGCACCTCTTCCCCTGACAGCTGTCAGTGATATGATTTCCACGTTCTGATTCAGGTTGTGGGCTTTGTTTATTTCAGGTTCAACTCCGTGTGCCTTAATGAAGAGAAGTTAATTTATTTTTTAGCTCGTGGTTATTATGGGATGGGACTGTACATTTTGTCTTCTGTTGGGGAGAATAAATCACTAAATTATTGTGTAAAATGTAGAATGACCTGGTTGCATCATTAGTTTCGTGTGTTTCTGGGTCAGCTTGTCTTCAGGCGAGTGGACTGGAAGAATCCGACTTCACGACGTCTGTGGATCCATTTAAAGTGATATTTGAGACTAATGTATTTCTGTGACTTAACATGAGTGATCAGAAACTTTCAACATAAACCCAGTTAATAACGTGGAACCCAGTCGTCAGGTCACACGCTGAGGAAGACCAGGAGCTGCGGCTGAAAGCTGTGTCTTTGGGTTGAGGTTCTCGTGTCGCTACATATGAACACAAAAGGTGTAAACCACCGTTTTCAAAAACAAAACCTCATGCAGTCGATGTTATAATTCACCCAATGGTTTTATTTTGGACCGCCAGTCGTAGGCGACGCTTCCCGTCACCACGACGACAACATGAGTGTAAACAAACTACTCAGAGACATGGCGAGGGATCTACAGTGGAAGAACTAGAATGAAATGCCTTGGAATACAACGTGTCCTCGGTTCGAGTGAAATGAAGTCCAGACCGTCCACAGCTCCCACAATGCACCACCAAACACGCAGGAAACTTCACCAGCGAGTAAAGAAGAGCAGCACCGACGACTCAGACGCTCAGCTACATTATTACTGAGTCAGAACCTCCAGGATCAACTTCCTCCTGGACCAGCTCTTTAGTCCAGCTCAGCTCAGACTGGAAGCAGAGATAAGACCAGTCCCCCCCCCCGTCCCCCGTCTTCCAGTCCAGTATGGTCTCTCAGTCCTGATCCTGGACTGTCATCTAACACGTCAGGGTCCTGCATCGCCTTCTCCTGGACCTCTGACAGTCACTGAACGCCTTGTACAATTCTCACACACACACACACACACAATAAAAAAAAGAAAAGTCAAAACACACCGATCAAAGATGGCGGCACGTTTCTTCTTCGCTGTGAACTCAGAACTTCCTTCCTGCCGCTTTGTAACGTTCAGAGGAAAATCCGTGTCTTTGTTGGAAAGAATGCAAACATCCAGCAAGTTCCCATCTTCCACTTCCACTCGGTCACGGACGTGTGAGGTGCTCACTGACTGACACGTCCACGGAGGGCCCTGATTGGTCAACAAGTCCCTGGATCAGGACCAGCTGTAGAGGATCAACAGTGTCTGTGAAACCGGAAAGCTGACGACAACGTGTCCTCAAACGCAGCGTGGACGTCCAACAGTCCCCGGTGGTGTCGTCACGACTACACATCCACCCAACACTCGTGTTAGTCCAGTCCCGGTGAGAGTGTGTGTGTGTGCTACGAGTCTCTTAGCATGCTAATCTGGGCGAACACCTTGAGCGCCGGCCCCAGTTTGATGTTCATGGCTCCCATGAGATGGTCCTCCTGCAGCAGCAGCAGCGCCTGGCCATCGATCTCCTGGCAGCGGAACTCCTCAGCGATCTCCAGACACCCTGCAGCCACAAACCAGCAGCTACGTCAACTACACCCACCAGCAGCTACATCAACTACACCCACCAGCAGCTTCATCAACTACACCCACCAGCAGCTACGTCAACTACACCCACCAGCAGCTTCATCAACTACACCCACCAGCGGTCAACTAAACCCACCAGCGGTCAACTACACCCATCACAGCAGCCGTCAGCGGTCAACGTCATCCGTCACAGATCAGTTCCCTTTTAAAACGTCAGTTTTATTCTGAAACAGCTCAATGTAGATGTTTATTGTAGATGTGGAATTAAATAGAGGGGCAGTATTTAGAAGACTTCAGGTCTGGGAGCTTTAATAAAAATACATCTAACCAAAGTTTAAGAGAAGAACGTGGAGAGGAAGTGATGAACGTCTGAGAACAGGACCTGAGAGACGTCTGAGACCAGGATCAACACAGATCCAACATCTTCATTTCCACGTTAACAGAAACTTCTGTTTGATTTGACAGCACTGAGTCGCCTGCTTGTAGAAATAAAGCTGCCTCGCCTTGAATGGTTGGTATCAGAATAACCTGCATCTGTATGAAAGTCCAACTAAAATCACACTTTCATGTTTTACAGATAAAAGTGTTTCTTTTTCTTTAACTTCTCTAATTTGTTGTGTTTGTTTTTTATTCTGAAAGGAACTTTGGAGCTCCGGCTCCTTTACCCCAACTAACTTTAGAGTTCAGTAATGAGGATGGGACACTCTCTGGAGGTTAAACAGGTGTGACACATACACGGCTGAATGAACGGCGGGTAGAAAGTCAGTCCTGTTATATTATGGGATGCAGCCAACGCCTTATTACAGCTGCTGGACCTGTAAGAGCAGCTGGTGGGTCTGAAACCATCAAACATCAAATATGAGAATGAAGCAAATAAGGTCCCTTAGAGACACACACACACACACAGAGAGACACACACACACACACACACAGAGAGACAGACACACACACACAGAGACAGACACACACACACAGAGACAGACACACACACACACAGAGACAGACACACACACACACACACACAGAGAGACAGACACACACACACACACAGAGACAGACACACACACACACACACAGAGACAGACACACACACAGAGACAGACACACACACACACACACACTCTCACACACACACACACACACAGACAGAGACACACACACACACACACACACAGA
>JAVQJL010000812.1:0-11173 GCA_036024295.1 Nannoperca obscura
AATTATTGCACACTTTCTGTAAATCCTATAAACTTCATTTCACTTCTCAAATATCACTGTGTTTGTCTGCTATATGATATATTTAACTGAAATTGCTGATCCGAACAACCAATGATTTAAAAGGAAAATCTTGAAAATGATCAGGGGTGCCCAAACTTTTGCATGCCACTGTAAGTACATAATTGACCATGTGTAGCATCATTATGCATGCATGATTGTGAGTTTGTGTGTGTATGTGTGTGTGTGTGTGTGTGTGTGTGTGTGTGTGGACGCGCATACACCTGCTGTAGCGCACATGCATCTCTCCCTCCACAGAGAAGCACCAGCTGCATCACAATCCCACAAGCTGTCTCCAGGCGAAACCTAACAATGTTTTACCACAAAACCCCCAGCTGACTCTCTGTATCTTTTCCTAAGAACAACCTGTCCCGCGCTTATGAAAAGCCACTAGCCGGTAAACACACAATTTCTTCTCGCTACGGCAGCAAAAGAGACCCTAAGGTGTTTTAGAAGGAGTCAGTCATAGGAGAAATTGTTTTGCTGTTAGTATAGATTCATATCACACTGATTTGTATGAGTGTCTTTCACAAGCATAACTACTCCCTTTTAAGGAAATCAATTGACCTTTCAAGTGTCACTTCTGTTGTCAAGAGAGCAAATCAATGCCACAATCTGGTTTCTTCATGAATCTGGATGAAGCAAATACAATTAGGCTTGTGAGTCTACAGCATGGGATCTAATCAAATTATTTTATCGTATTACAATGACTGATGTCTTTCAACAATATTCCAAGAGTGCTGATCAATCCTCCACAGTTCTGTCACATTGGAGGTGGAGGCTTGGCAGGGGTCGGCTCGGAGACATGAGGGATTTCAGTGAGAATCTGGTGGACAGACTTGACGACTGAAAAACGAGTGAAGTCAGGTGTCCTCCTGTGACCTGATCCGATTTTCCATTACCGTCTCCTTTAATCACAGTGAGCGACGGGAAATGATGAAAGGGTGGTGGAAGGGTGATGAAGAGATGAAGGGATTTGGGAAGAAAGGGATGGAGTCATAGCATGATGTGGCTGTGTGTGAAATGCAATGAACCTGAGGAATGAGCCTGAGGGTGTTTCCCCATTCTAAAGTTATTTAACACCAAATCCTGTTGACTAGCTTCACCTGGGAAAAAAATAAATGTGTATTGTGTATGTGTATTTTTATTATTAAATATAATCAAAAATTATTATTTTTATACAATGGTCAAATTTTGCTGCACATTACTGATATTTTTTCCATTGTCTTTAACTACTCTACCACCACCATTGTGAACTTTGCTTTTTTATTGTGTGGTTTAAAAAAACTCAAAAGGAAACACGTCGTCAAAAAAGTGTTTTCAACCATAGTTGAAAGTCAAGCTATAAAGTGACCTACTCAATTGCTACACTTGGATTTGTTTGCAGTTTTGGTAGAGGCAGGCGCATCACAAATGACGACAGGTAATTGGTGATGTAATTTTCCTTCTCAGCATGACAGAAAATAAACAATGTGATGCAACGTTTATGGTTGTTCTGACTGTCACTGTGCATTTGTAAAACAGGTCTTTGTGCAAGCACAGTGTGTGGACATAATTTGCTTGATTTGTAGTTTCATCATTGCCGAATTGTCACATGGTTCACTTATTGTCATCACATCAGGTAGAGGTGGATATAGTCTGGGAAACATCAATGTGTTTTATGTGCTTTGGGAATGAGTACACACTTTGACTAATGTTTGGGAAGAGGGAAGCAGAAAAAGAGGATGTGGTGGGAAAAATAGTGGGGGGAAAATGAACTCCAGGTGAAGCTATAAATTAGGAATACTGACAACTTGTTATGAGGATTTCATGTGCTGGTCATTTGTTATAAAGTGCTGCATATTAGTAACCTTGGTATGATTTCCGAGCTTACTTATGTACTTATTATGGACCTAGGTCTTTCACAAATTAGGTTATTACTTTCAAAGTAGGTCTTTGAATGTGAAGATTAGTCAACATTAATTTGAGAAAAGGAAGATTTGCTTCTGAAAGTGTGATCATTAATACTTAATAAAAATAATTCTTAAAACCAATACGCCTAGAATTCAAATATGCTCCTCAACACTGAATACTACAGCATCAGCAGTCTCACACAATTGGCTTAACATAAGATGAAGAATGAACCTCATTTTTAACCAAATCCCATAAACTTGAATTGTTACTTTTATTTAAAGACAGGAAACACCTGACAGTATGTAAGTGTGTACTGTTGCTCTAATGTAACTTTACAAATACAGCTCAAACAGCAATGTTGATTAGTTTGTTTGCTATTTACTTACACTTAATACTAAGTGTGATTAGTCTGAATAAATGTATTTGGACACAATTAGGAAGACACACTGTATGGTCCTTCTATTGCAGAGGTGTACTGTGTGCACGTCTTCTCACTGTGTTGTTTGGTATCTAAAACAACTGCCAGCTACTCTTTCAATCTCTTGTAATTCTAGTTTTTGTCTTTCTCCTGCCAGCAATATGTGCAGCTCAAATCTTTCTGTCATTCCTGTGTGCCGTGGAGTTATGTAAAACAGCAGATCTAAAGAGGTACAAACACTCCATATGCTGCCTGTTTATGCAAAATACATTGCTCACTGTCAACACTATATCTACAAAAACATATCTTTTCTCATAGTGTGCAGTACATTGTGGCAGAGTTACCTCTACATCATTTGCATGCAAGAAATAGTCCTTGTTCATTTCATTTCAAACTAAATTGTCAGTGGTTTGGTTTCAGGTCTGGGATATGGGTCCTTAGGGCATTTAATAATCACATTCTCAGACATAATGAGATGAAATGAGACTGTTTTCAGTGACAGAAGGATGGTCTGAGAGTTCAGTTGCACCTGGAGTGACTCAACTGTCTACCACTGGACTCTCCTTGTTAACTAATGCATCCTCACTTTCCACTGATCCTCACAAATTTCCAATGCCTTAATTTTAGCCTGCACTTTGTTTGTAATATACTCAAAAGAAATATGAGTTTGTAATTGTAACTATGACAACCTGATTTAAGTCCTATGTTAAGATTCAGAATATGGAGCAACGCCTGCACGCTGCTTGAGGCAGTCAACTCGGGCTGTAGCGCTATACACACCTGACATATCTACCAAACACACACTCTCAATTTGGCCATTTAAACTGCAAATATTTCCCATCTCTCCCTCTGCCCATCAGTGCCACTGCTGCCCTGTATTGCTGCCTGTTCTTTCAGTCCCACCACCACCCCAGCATCCACCTGCAGGGTCCATCACTCCCCAATATCTAATGTAAACATATCTGCTGGGCTGGAACCTACACGCCAAACTCTAAGTATGTTCTGCTGCTATAATAAACAATTCAAATGTGAGTTGTCTACCTGAAATACATATGTTTATAGTTTATACTGTGCTTGTAGCAGCATTATGTTTTTGTGCCTCCTTAAATACTGCACACCCCAGTTTGTAAATGCGTCCCTACCAAAGAAAGCAGAAGACGTGGGGGTTGTTGAGTGTACCTTGTAAGGTGAGTTCAGCCTGGGCTTCAATGGTTGCGTTGGCATTGTCCGCCATGCAGGTGTAGATGCCGGCATCTTCCTCAGTGAGATTGGAGATCTGGAGACTGCCTCCTCCCAACACCTCCACACGACCCTCACTGGAGACAGACAGACAAACAAAGTTCAATCAATCAAGTTTTTTTGTTGCATGTAATAATATAAAGGTACATTCACGGTCAAATGAAAGTATCTATGCAAGTTGTGTGAAAGGAAGAAAGAAGCTGTGTTAGATCTGACTGTGAACAAGGGTTTCCTCACGATTCCTTTATTATAAAATGTATTTATGACCTTCGAGGCTTTGCTACATCCAACACTGTCAGCATCACATGCAGGAGACCCCAGGCTGCTGACCCTAATAAATATAGTCATAAATAGAGTTGATCTTAAGCCTCAATGTATTTTTTTTTACTTGTAAAATATGTAGAAAGTCATTACAGCCCATTTCCATCCAGATCACTAAGTGGTGAAGGTTATAGCCCCTGGAGCTCCATGTTCCCTTACTGGCCTAAAGATGACTCCACATCACCTTTTACCAACTCTGAATAAATAAAATATTCTAAAAGCCGAGTCAACTGCCCCGACAAAAAGATTTACAATTCTTCTTAATTTATATTTTGTATATCGATTTACAGACAGTGTGAGAATTCAGATATCTGGTAAAATATACTTGGGTTTACAGTATTTCAGAGGTATTCAGAAGAATTACCTTTAGTGAGCCTACCTGTGAAATGTATCAAGTGATGCTGAAGCTACAGTAGTTAGTACAGTGTACTCATCACATCACCTTAACAAATGTTTTCATTTTCTTTCATCAGCTGTTAATTAACTTGGGTGACATGCATCTACATAATAACAATACAGCAATCTAACATCAGTGATTCTGATTTCAAGAACTATGGTTTCTTTTTACTCAGTATTGACAGAGGTGATGCATATCTAGAGCAAAATGATCAGGTGATAATTGAAGGTTCACAACCTCTAAACATGGAGTGTTTTCCTTTTCTTCTACAAGCTTGAAGTACTATTCACTCGGTGTTGTAAACTTGCATTTAAATAATTTTTCCCTCAGTTAAATCATTATGAAAAGATATATTTACATACTGCAACACACAGTGGCAGGCGATAGGATGAGCTCACTGAAAATTGAATAACAAGTGTTAGAGTGTAACATCAGAGCCATGCTTTTCATCAGGTATTTCATACTGAGCAATCTTAAATATTTATTATTCTAAACTATTTACACCTAATCCAAAAATATTATTACCACACATCTATTTGTACAGCCTCTCTTTGAACGTGTGTCCCTCTATTTTACACAGTCCCATCTTTGATTTTCCCAATAGGCCCAGGGGGAAGCAGTCTGTGGCCAAGCTCTGGCTTGTTTCAACAACCACTGGAGCATGGGAGTAGGAGGAGGCTGAGAGGAAAGAAAACAGAAATCAATAGCATACAGAGAGAACTCTGCATTCAGAAAGAGAGAAACAGAGAGGCAGGAAAAGAAGTAGGAGCAGCGGGTCGGCTGAGGAAGATAAAAATCCAAGGAGGGCCACAGCAAGCAAGATGCAAGATTAGTGCATAATGGTTTTTGCACAGAGAATACATGCAGAGGTAGAGAGTGATGTGAGGAAAATAACCCGATGCTGCAGGTTGATTTAGTTTTTTAAACAAACTGCTGACTAGCTAGGGCTTCCACACAAGCTCCTCTTTCTGTCTCCCTGATATCTGGATTTTGGCAGCATTAGCCATTGAGACCATCTGCCTGTCTGTCTGTGATGTAGTGGAGCATTCGAGTGGCACTCGACCTGCTGTCACCAAAATGACATCACTGTGTCACTTCCATTGTCGGGATAACATAGACTTTTAACTACAGAATTAACAACAATCACGTAAAAGTAAAATAGTCAGCCAACACGTATGCATTGACACAGCCGTTTAACCTGCATTTGACCCTTCTATACCAGGCTGCCATGACTTAAGGTTAATACAGGTTGTCATTGTTTACACATGATCCAGTTTGCAAGTATACTTCCAAATTTAATTATTTCTTTATTTGTTTACCTTACACTGATGCAACATCCTACAATATGGCTAATACAATATCGAGGTTGAGAATTGCAGATTATTTAGTTGGCGTGGCTTTAATTTCTACTGCAGTCAAGTTATAGTAATACTATGTTCAGAAATCACAGCAAAGGTGCTAATTACTGTAAAGCAGCGTTCACCCATTTATAACCTATGTGAGCCGCTTAAGACCTGGTGCCAGGAGCAGGTTTATGAAGTTTGGTCAAAAGGGCCATTTTAAAACATTCAGACCAACAGGAAAAACAAGTTAATCCCAGATCACCACGTCAGTCTGAAAGAACTATCAAACAGCACACTGGGTCTATTCTGACAGCAGAATGGACAGTCTGTGTGTATATTAGAGAGTACGGCAGATTAAAATGCCTGCTGAATGCTAAATTCCTCTGAAAGATGTTCACTGAGTTCGTTGTGAAAGGAATTCCTGCAGTTAAGTCTAACCAGGACAACTAATTCAGACGCTTGGCCTTTAGTGCCTCATGCACCATAAAATGCATTGACAGCTTCTGCTTGTACATTAAAAAAGAAGCACATATATCAAAACCACAAGGCAATTAGTCATTCTGTTTGGAGCAAGTCAATCTTAGCTATAACTGCAGCAGCTAAAGTGCTCTGTGGAACAAGTAATGTGTTACTGTTTATAGACCATGAGGGAGGGAAACAAAGTAAATTGGCTGGAGCTGAATGGGCTGGAGACACCATGCGCTATTGTGAGGGAACTCTCTCCACTTGTGTTCATTTAAATTAAGACGAAGCGCCTGCTGTAAGGGTATGAAGGGTATCTTGTGCATTAGCTGCAGGTCCTTGGCGGGAGATGCTGCTAAGTGAGGCTCTAATTAAAACGGTATTATTCACCCACAAAGAGCTGTTAAATTAGCACACTATTTCCACCGTCATCTTGTCTTATCTTGTAACATAACAGCAGATGAACACATACAATACAAGCAACATAAAGCTTGTGTCAGGCAGACTAGGTGCAATGATGCTAACTAGCCTTGCTCTCTCTATCAGGTTATGTGTCAAACAGCTACAACTTTCCACATTGTTTATGTTGTTATGTTGGGCTAAAACTTAAAAAAATACTCAGATGTGAATCAGTCGAATATAGTTTACCTATACCTTTTTTTTAATAGATTTTAACTTTTTTTTATCATACCACCTAAAACATCATCCATCAGGCAGTATCAACATCAACACGTTTTTATTTTAAAATGAAAGCGATCTCCGTACACAAGTGTTTTTTCACAGTTTCAGATATAATCGTTGTCCATACTACACCCCTGGAAACGCATATCCCATGACCATTCACGCACACTGTGAATGCACGTGCTGGAGTAAACAGGAAGCAGATTGTCTACTCTGCATTGGTTAATTACTTAGTTACAGGAAATACTATGAACAAAGAACAGCAATGGGGAAAAGTAAGACCAGAGATATGTTTGCTTGGACCGACAACCAGGTGGAACTGTTACTGAAAGTATGTTTTGTTGTTCGTTATTATTGTTGAATGAACTGTCTGTAGTCGAGGCTGGTCATTTGTTTTCTTCTGGCAAAGGGTCACGTGATAGGGGTGTGACAAATCAGGGAAGGACATGTAGTGACTGATTAGTCACGGCTGCCCCCGTGTTCCTGCTCACTCGCCGTTGTTGCTGTTGTTACTCCCATGTACTACTGAATGTTCTACTTCCTCCTGCTCTCTCACCTGCCCCCTCCTGTGGGTGGGTCATTGTTTTCAAACTAAAACAGGGTGGGCAGCATTTTAAAAGCTGTCTGTTTTAGGGGTTATAAAACGTTGGAGTAGTGTTGACGCTAGCTGTAAACACAGAAAAAGTTAAGCATTTTAAAACAAAAACATATTAGTGTGGACGAAGCCTCAGTTTCCTTCTGATGCTCTCTAGTGTGTAACTGGTCCAGAGAAGGTGTTGAGAATGTCCTTTTAGTGTGTAGATGTCTCTAACACAGTCTTGTCCCCTGTTCTGCCCTTTCAGCTTTGAAGGCAGTGGCAGCCACAGAGACTTCAGAGAAGAGCTTGAGGGGGAAAAGAACACATTTGGTATGTGTGAGTGGTGACTCAGCCTTCTGTAACACAGACTTGGTGGCAAGGTCAGTACACCTGGGCGAGGGGAAGCTTCAGATCACTGAAGAACTGTGGTTATATGTGTGTGTGTGTGTGTGTGTGTGTGTGTGTGTGTGAGAGAGTTGATGGAGGCAGTGCAGCATGCTGTCACAGAGCAATCAGTGGTGCTGTGACAGTGGTTGGGCATGGGTCATGTTATCTGTAGCACATGGGGGGAGGCCGGCGGAATCACAACTGTCACAACAAAAAAAGGAGATTCATTATTAATGGATAGAGTGGGAACCTCTAAACTTTTCTTTGTTTGGCCTCTCTTTCCTCTTATTTTTCTCTTTCTGTTCAGATTTAATTTATTTTTCATTCCCTACTTTCCTCCTCTCTCTCTCATAGCCACCACCCCCTCCGCTGTCTCAACCCGTCTCTCTCAGCACCGTCATGCACCATGAATGCTAACTATTGTGCTGTTCAAGGTGTTGTGGTTCAAAGTGAACGCAAATTGAACTCCCCCCCCCCCCCCCCCTTTTGACCAAGACATAATCACAACAGTTCCATCAGTTCCATGAATTTGAAACATGTTCATGGTGTGAAGAAAGCAGTGGGATTTCATTTTACAACCAAGGAGGGCAGACAGCAGAGTGGAATGATTTTTACTGCTTCCAAAACACAACATTATGTCCTTTACCTGTTAAGATATAAGCGATGGTATATGGCGATGTGAGAGACAAAGGAGAGAAGTCAGACTAGCTAAGAAAATAAATGAATGAATAAACAAATGAAGATTAATGTGAAAAACAACCTGGTGCCAATAGCCCAGGCTGGGGTTTCTCAAGTGACTCAGCCATGAAAACGTTTTACTTTTCCTCTGGCTCATAATGGAAAGCTGCAGGGCCCTCGAGACAAGAACAACCCTTCCAAACCTGACTTTATTTGCTTTTTTTTACCCTACCATGGTCCCAAAGAATAAACCGATCATTTGATTAGCGTATATTACAATGAAGCCTGCAGCCCATAAAATGCATGGTATTCTTTCAGATGGCTCTGGCGGAGCCTCTTGAACCCTGTGTGCTCCGTGCTCTGTCACGTCTAAAAAACTATAGTACTCCACTGTATTATGAAGCCTTTAAATAGGGCATATACCCAGATAATGTCTAGTGAAGAGCCACAGTAAAGCGCTGCAGGTGAGTTGTTTTATGGTGTAAATGACAATGTTAAATACCCATATTTTCAGTTCCATTTCAGCTAATGATGCAGCACAGTTGTAGCTTTCAGGGGTAATCGAAATGCAACTGATTGTAGATACAGCCAAATGACAGTAGTCAATGTATTCATATTATTCTCAGTTCCTACTTGAAAATAAAAATAATATTATGACCAGAATGCAAAGAATAAACCAGCAGAGATTGTGTGTGTTTGTGATGTGCTGGAGACTGAGAGACTAAAAGGAGATTTCCCATGCTACACTGCCAGAAAACCATGTTGCTTGTCTTGTTTTCTTAGGCCCACACGCCAGCAAAACCATTCCATTACCTTAACCCACTTCTGCTGCTGCCATTTATCATTTTACCAGTGTTTTTTGAGATCCTAAGCTGACTTCTAACCATATGGACCTCCTGTGTATCTGAAAGAATGTGGTGTGCTGGATGCCTTCAGTACATGCCAACCTCTCAATGAAGGAAACATGTGGAACAGAATAGTTTCTATTCATACTCACATGGATCTCAACTCGTCCTTATTTGTTGTTATTTATGACACAAAGTCCTACTTTGTATTTAAAATTCACTTGGTACACCTTAAAAATCTGATGCAATCCGATATAACAGCTCAGCCATAAATTATACTGCAAGTCTTCTTAGTCCACACCTCTGCCGCTAACTACTACCACTGTAATAAACACAGTTGAATCAACACCTCTCGAAAGGTTTAAAGAAAAATCTAACATTTTAAGCTAAAGGATAAATATGTGCAGAGCTCTTGTACTGGATTACATTTACCTAATAAAATCGACACTCACATTCTGGCACTCAAATAACAAGAAACTACGATTCTCCATGTTTCCTCCGTAACAATAAGCTAGGGCAGAAGTCCTTGTGCTCTGTGGTATGAGTAACTTTTGTATTTGTCGCTGAATCTATGCTTTCTATTTACATCTGAAACACAGATAAGATCTGTATCATCTGCTGCTACAGGATGAGTAAGAGCTGAGCAGGAGGCGGACATTTGCCATTAACCTCACTAACAGTTACTGTGGAAAAAAGGAGCAAGTGAAAATCATAGGCCATTAACACTGATATGTTGTATCTCTGACAGGCTTCTTTGAGAGGCTGAGAGGTTCGATTGCAATACCCATATATTTATTGCAGAGGCCATTCTCTGTGCTGTTTGAAAACAACATGTAAAGAGTAGAAGAGTGCAGAATGTCTAAAAATTGGTTTCAAAACCGTAACTGAGAATTTTAAAAAAATCAATGGCAACAGTTGATGTTAAAAATGTGGCTGCACTTAGGATGTAGAGAACAAAGCAGGTTAAAGTTCTGAGTGTCACTTTGGACCTTCACTCAAAAATACAGACAATTACGGATGATTGCATTTGAAGGATTGTTAGCTTAGATGGCACTGGCATTTGCTCTGCCATGCAGTTTTTTCAAGGGTGGTAGAATGAATTCTTCAGTGTGTGTGTGTGTGTGTGTGTGTGTGTGTGTGTAAGCAGCATTGCCAGAGCTATCAAAATGTTTAAAACCATTATAAGTGCTGGCAGGTTTTCCCATCAATTCAATTAATCTAGAATTCCAATTTTACAATGATACATGGTGATATATACACAACGTTACAAACATTACTTTACAATCCTGAGCGGCATTGTTTGTTACTGCCTGTGATCGGTAAACGTGTCATCTCTGGGACCTGTATTGACAGTATTAAAATGCACTTCCCAACATTAACCACAGGTATCGCCAAATCATCCAGGGGATGAAACTAAGAATTAAACTTCAGATCAACAATAAAATAGCAGTTTGGGATCATCTCTCTCCTTTAACTTACATATTTTCTTTCAAAAAATGAAAGTTAGGACATATTGCTAAGTGTTAAGAGAGTAAACTAATCAAACGCAGTCAAGTCGAATTTAATAGGACGGCAGAAGGTGAGATGTTCAAAACTGTGATTGTTTTATTGTTTGGACATTTTGTTGCAACTAGTGATAAAGCATGAGGTTTAATGATATACACCCGTGGACAAAATTGTTGGTACCCTTCTGTTAAAGAAAGAAATACCCACAATGGTCACTGAAATAACTTGAAACCGACAAAAGTAATAATAAATATACACTACCGTTCAAAAGTTTGGGGTCACATTGAAATGTCCTTATTTTTGAAGAAAAAGCACTGTACTTTTCAATGAAGATGACTTTAAACTAGTCTTAACTTTAAAGAAATACAC
>JAVQJL010000814.1:0-25835 GCA_036024295.1 Nannoperca obscura
GGGTCTTTGTGTGTGTGGAAGTTGGTCTCGACCGGCTCCATGTGATTGAGTGCCCTGAGATAACTTTGTTATGATATGGCGCTATATAAATAAAATTGAATTGAATTGAATTGAACTTATATAAATATTTTATCAATTCATTCTGTCTTCTCCTAACCAATCAAATCCTTTAAGCTCCTGGTCTTTCTGTGTTTGTCTGTCCTTGTTGCACTTTCTGTTCCAGAATAAAAACATACAAACACAGTAGGCTCATTGGAGATGAACTGTGCCCTGCCTGGAAAGTGGATGAGATTAGGTGGTAGGTTGCAGATGACATTCAGAACATTTAGGCATTTAGCCTAAATGAACAAGACAGGATCAAGTCGGACACAAATCTAAACAGCTGAATTGTGCTGCGATCAATGGTTATTGTTTCTACACAAGCCTGGCTCATCTCAAATGAGCCTAATGTTATGAATGCTGCCATGCACGAGCCAGCCAATCAGCATCTAGCTTGAGATGACACATGTAGGGGTGGGACCTGACCCTCTCTGTTACCTGTGATGTCACTAATCAATCACATGATCAGGAGAGACCTCAGTTTCTTTGTGGACAACGACTCGCGTGACTGACAGCTCAGGATGCTGTCGCCGTGCCTCGCTGAGCACTGCTGCCAGAGCCTTCAAGAGAGACACGAGGTTCAGAACCAGGTCCACGTCCTGGTCAGGATAATCCTGGACAGACCAGCCCCGGGTCTGTATAGGTCTGTCCCAGGTCAATCTTGAGCTGTCCTGGGTTAATCTAGGCATGTTCCCTTTGAATACTGTTTGTTTTCATTATTGTTTTAAGGCCAACATTGAAGTGTTATTGTGACAAGTTAGACAGTTACCTGGTCATGATCAATTTCTGTGTCTCCAGAAATCACGATTCTTTTCTCGATTCTGGTTTCTGAAATTCCTCCTTTTACTGTCTGAAGAGAAAGTCCAAGACAGATAGTAAAATGTATATATACAATATAATTATGTCTGATTTTTGCCTCAGTTTTAATTATCTCTATCTTCTCTAATGTTGTAACGTTATTGTGGTGAATGTGTTACCACCATGGTGAGAGGTGTTACCTTGGTGATGTGTGTGGTGGTCGTAGTGTTGGAGGTCTCTGCAGTGAAGGTCTGGGAGCTCAGCAGTAAACCTGCAGGAGAATCAGAGTCCACTCGGCTCTGAAACACAAAACACATTAACATCTACTGTGTCAGTATTAAACGAACTGGACGGTATATTTTATCTAAAAGAAGAACAAAAAACTGTACTTAAAGCTTATGTTGATCAGAAAGATGTGCTTACCGTACTTCTGATAGGATTTTCTGAGTGCTACGTCAATCACTTTTCATTGCTCTGATTGGTTGTAGGTCTATCCAGTTATGTCCAGAGAGGTTTTGGTCTGCGCAGTGATTACTTTTGCAAATTGGTCTGGCAATACCAGGCTAAGTAAAACCCATATCTTAAATTAAAAATAACAACACAAATACTGTCCTCACCCCTGGAGCTTCATATGTGAGTGTCTTCCTCATCAATGGGACCTCCTGACAGACACAGAAAAACAAATTTATTTATTATTTATTTTTTATAAGCTCAAAACAATCTTAAAATCACTCCTGATTAGGGAACTCTTAGAATTTCTTGCTAAATTACATTTCAATTACAATGTGTAATCTCTAAATCCAGTCTGTCTCTTTGTTCTTAAAGTTTTAACACTCTTTAGGTCTGTTGCACTGCTTTCATGCCACCAGCAGATGATGACATTCCTTCTTTAATATAAAGACCAAGATTCTCAATACATTAGACAAGCTGTTTGAGGGAGACAGGTGTCAATGAGATATAGGTTTCACAGAGGAAGACGTCACTGGGGCAGGAGTCTCTGGGGCAGGATTCACTGGGGAAGGAGTGGTAGGAGTCACTGGGGCAGTTTTCACTGAGGTTGATTTCACTGGTGTAGGTTTAACTATCAGGGTGTTACCTCCTGCTGAGGATTGGATTCATCATCACTGTGGTCGGATGGCTGCATCTGATTGGCCAAGCACGGGGAGCGCATGGAGGTGGAGTGGGGTAAAGAAGGAGAAGGGGAGTTTTCTCCGAACCTCCACCCTCCCTCATCCTCCTCAGAGGCGTCGGAGTCCTCGTTGTCATGGTAATCCTGAGACAGACTCCCGGAGAGTTGAGAGCCAAAAACAGAATGGGGCCTGGTGCTGGGACTGTTGTTAGCCTTGTCAGCATCCATGCTAGTTAGCTCCTGCTCAACGTGGCTAACTGCACAGTTAGCATTAATGCTATCCTGATTAGCATAATTGGTGCCTGGGTTCTGAGCCTGTCTGACTGCAGCCTCCATGGCTTCTTCCACTGCTACCTGTGCTAACACACTGATAGCATCTTCGCTAGCATCGCTAGCATTGTCATCACTAACCTGGCTACTTTGATCATCTTCGCTGATATCATCATCACTGAGCTCTTGTTTATCTGCTGAACTATTAGCCTGGTTAGCATTATTAGCATTGTTACTGTCATCATCACTGGCCCATTCCTCTGTGATATCATCAGCTTGCGTCATGCAGGCCCCCGGTGGAGGAGCTGGGGGGTTACTAGGTGGCAGGCCCACAAGAGTTCCTGTTGCTACCTGAGGTTGGTCCACCACTGGCTGGTCCTGGTCACATGGCTCTGTCAATAAGAAGACTGTCTCCACCTTCTCTGATGTCTGAAACAGGAAGTGAAGAGAAAAAGGACAACATCAATCAGGTGTACAGGTATGTTTCACAGGTGCTGAGTTATAATATTCACCAGTGTCTATGAAATAGTTGTTGACTATACCATATTTCAAGGTAAAACAACATTTGATAACCCATTAGGTACTGGTAGACAACAGCTAACATTAGCATTCAACTGTTGTTGATGGCCCGATGTTCCTCCGGTGTTTTGAATTGCTGATCAATCAGGAAGCAGTGAATGTCAGTTCTTCAGATCTACTACATTTATACAACTTACAACCTGGAACACAGAAATATTACATTATCCTTTTTAATTACAGTATTTGAGCTTCCCACCCTGAGTGTGACGTCGGAGGAAAATAGCCGTCGTAGTGGTGAATGGTCCATTCACTTAAAGGACACCTCAGTCAATATGGTTTGCTAAAAATGTAATTAATTTGCTGCCGAATTTTACAATTTTAAATGTTGCTGTGACCCTTTACAATTAACAGACAGACAGGTAGACAGAATATTAAACAGACAGACAGGTAGACAAGCACCTTCAGCAGGTTGTGTTCTCTGAAGGTTTTTTGATCTCTGGCTGAGTTCAGCAGAGCGTTAAGCTCAGGAGACATTTCATCAAATGTAGGTTTAGGCTGCGCGCGCACACACACACACACACAAACACACACACACACACACACACAAACAAAGGTTAGAGAGACAGACAGGAAAACAAGAGACAGAAACTTAACACCTTAGAATTGCTGCTATATATCTAATTTCTTCAGCAATTAAAGTAACAAACAAATAAAAATAAAAACTCAGTTTGACTGACAGCCATGCGTGATCAGGGGGTGTGGTCATAGATTTGTAAGTAATTAACATAAAACTACTACTAAACCAAAGTTAGTTGTAAGCTGGTGAGCTACAGAAACTGAATGCAATTTAAAAGAGGATCTAACGGTTCACTTGAGAAATCTACTGTTTTGTTGTTCATCTGTGATCATCTGTGTTCATCTGTGATTTACTGTATTCTGTGTTCATCTGTGATCTACATTACATTACATTACATTTAGGCGTTTAGCAGACGCTTTGATGTCTCATCAGACTTGTAAGAGATGAATCACAAGTGCTGTAAGTAAGAACATCGCTGCCAATGGCAGATTCCAAAAGAGCAATAAAAGCTCCAGAACAACTGCTAATAGGTCTTTGGGTGAGACTGTTTTTGTGGCCCTCGTCCAAAGCTGCCATTATAGCCAAACTCTAATGTGCAAACTATTTCCATATAAATAATAATCTTTAAAATCTCAGTTCCTGTTTGAATTGACTGATCTGTAGTTTCTGGTGGGAACGGTTTGATTTAAAAACACAGATCCCAGAGTTCTGCTTGAAATGACACTTTAACTTTGGGGATAGCAAAAAAACATGAGAGGGTTTCAAAATTCTACCAAAGGAGGAACAACTTGTCTCGTTTCCAGCCCATCCAAACAAACTGTGTGCTGAAAGGATTCATTGCATCCGTGATAAATTCATTCATCAGCGGTGTCGGCCGTCTGTGAAACTGAATTTATGATCAAATAATGCCTTCCACGTTATGTGTAATGCTCTCAGTGTGAGGTTACGCGATTTGAAACGTGTGGATTATGGAGATATAATGAAAATCTCATGGATTAACTTTTAATAATAAACATTACAGACGACTATACATGTACCACTGCCCTCTGGGACACAGTTGTGCTGTTGTTCTGCTTGTCATTGAGGATTGTTGGTGCACATATATGCACATATATTCTGACCTCTGTGGAGCCGTTATGTCTGTAAAGGTTTAGTTTGTGTGGCACAGCTTAGGTAAATGTTAATGCGCTGCTTATTTGTGCATGGAGTCCCAGAGCCCAGAGTCAACCCGTGTTTCTTAACTTTGTCCAACTCATTTTCAGATGCCTAATGATAATCCTGCTATACCTTAAGCATACGATAGCTGTCATGCACGATTTTGAAGGTGTATTCATAGAAACATTAAGCCGTAAACACATGAAGCAGAACCCTTATTTTAGACACGGTGACTTTGAATATATCCTCTCTGATACGTTGGCCTTTTTAAGAGCGACCCCCTGCCGCAGATACATAACACTCCAGCGGGGAAGGCAAAATGTAAAAATGCCAAATGCAAATGAAAAGGCTGATAAACTGCAAGTGTCCTACAACACTATGAAGGACACGATGTGGAAAATATCAGAGAGCGGGGTAATGATGTAAGATTCTGTAATATCTTATCTTCAAGAAACACTATAACTCCAGGGTGCTATTTATTCAGTTGTTATCCCTCCTCTAGTCGCTGTATTTAAGCAACTTCTCAACACTGTCTCTTTTCATATTATTTACTAAAAATGTTCAAGCCTGAAAGAATCCTCCTAAGGATAAAAATACGAGGACACGAGTCTCCTTTTAACTGGTGGTTGAATCCACTGGGATGTTTTTGAAGGCATTTCTTTCTTGTCCTGGAGAAAGTCGAGTCTCACGTTTTGTCCTCCACCTGTGGCACAGATATTGTTTCTTAATGAGCTATTTGGTTCAGTCAGTGTCATTAGCTGCTTGACCCCCGGTGTCTTTTCTTTTAACTTTGCTCCTAGCCCCGACCTCTCAACCCATTAAAACTCTGTGCCTCTAACTGCCAGGGCTCCTGCCTTTTCTTAAAGTTTTTTTAGGGTGTCACAACCCAGTTAATATCTTTTATGAGTGAACATAATATCAGAGAAATTCCGATCTGGTTTTAGAGCCCCTCAGAGCACAGAGACGCTTCTCCTCGGAGAGACTGATGACCTTCTTTTTAGCAGCTGATGCCGGGGAAAGTTCCATTTTAAATCTTTTAACTCTCACTGCAGCCTTGAATATTGTAGACCAAATAATTTATTGCAGTGCTTAAAGGCCCGTGTTGGGAGGACTTTAAATTCAGTTTGTACTCTTGGAAAGTCACCTTGAAAGAGCAAAAAGTTCAACACAAACATTTTTGGCTGCATTTCCACTCGTTTCTAACTGGGTCTAGTGCTGTGGGTGCTGCGTTCAGACCGTGTTGGACGATGCACAGATGCTTCCATAATAATGCTGACATGGGAATATATAGCACGAATGGACTTCACCAGTACGTCTCAAGTCTTGGCTATGAAGTCAAGTCAAGACCGAGGAGTCCCAAGTCCCAAAGGTTGCTTTTGAGTCCTAAACAAGTCACTATGGAATTATGAACAGCAGATATTTTAAGCTAACCTTCCACCTAGCCACCCATCAATGACAGATGGCTAACATTTGTTTAGTGATTTAGGCTGTCGTTCTTTACTTTACCACTCTGAATGGGACTCAACTACTATTTGATTTCATGTTTGTGACGTTAACTTAACTAGCTAACTAGCTAACCAAACATGTAGCTGAGAGTTAGCTAACTCTGCAGCCAGTATCACAGGTTCTGGCTGCAGCAGGGACACAAGTTGGAAACAATTCAACCAAAGAGTGATATTTTTCACTCTCAGATTGTTTCACCTGACAGATTTTTTTGACACCAAAATAAGTAAATGTATCATGTATCCAGCATTTTGCAAGAACAAATCAAAAACTAGCAGCAACAAACAAAGTAAAAAAACAAACCAAATAAAAACACAGTCTTCTGTTGCTGTTCACCATCTTGTGACCCTTTATAGTAATTCTTGCCCCCCTTTGTGGAGTCCAGGCCACCACGTAGGGAACGTTGTTCCTTTGCCGAATTTTATGCTCTTTGGTCAAAACACTAAAATGCGGGTGACAGATTATGTTTCGACATTGTGACATTGTGGGTGGATGTTTCTGAAGAAGAGGAGAAAACCTGGAAACCTCCATGTAAATGTGAGTGGAACACCTGTAACATAACAACAGTCTGTGTCGACACTGTAGCTGGCTTCAAATCTGAGAGCTCTGTAGAAATGACAGACAACTGATCCCTGATCAGTGGAGGCTGACATCCTGTCTAAGCAGGTGCTTTACGCTACTTTTTCCCTTTGAAAGTCTTTCCCGTGGGGTTTATAATGGCCTAATCTGTGCTCCCTCTCTCCTTCTTACTCTCTTCCTCCCTCCCATCATCCTCCTTATCTCATAAAATGAAATATAAATCCATGAAGGGCCAAGTGATATGAATACTGATTCTTCCAGTTGCCTGTGAGTGCACAAGTATAGTTGCACGTTTACATGCAAACGCCTGCATAAAGCATATGTTGAGATGTTGCTAGGAGCAACTAGTTGGTGGATAATTGCATTGATTACAGTTTTCAATACGTGTCCTGTCATGTCTCGGTAAGGACCGCACTGATGTGCTGCAGCCTGTCACACCAGACTGTTCCCGCCTTCGCTTAAGGGAAGTTAAGGATAAAACAATGCTTAAGAGAGAAAATACCAACATGAGGCTAAAAGTAGGCTAAGAACAGACACAATAAAGAATGGTGTCACTCACCATCAAGTCTACATGATCTTCTCAAGTTTGACACTGATAATATGACATGAATTATTTTTCTGAACCAATATAAAACTCCACATACTTCCTCAGTAGCTCGGCTATGTTTCTAAATGCTGTTTGTGTCCCTGTCGAGCAGGTAAAATCATTCCTGCTCCTCTGAAGGCCAAAGACTCAGAACAGGGGGTTTTTTCCACCATTTTCTATCAACAACTTTGAGAGGAAGAAGTGTCTTGATCTTTAGTGAAGAAAAGTTCTTCTCATTTTCTCAGAGCTTCAATCCGTTGAGTCAGTATCCCTCCGGTCGTCTGCCTAGCCCCGGGCGATGGTAGGAGGACTGGGCTTGAAGAGCATCAGACGGCAGCCCTGAGGAATTAATCAATGCCAGAGAGTCAGAGAGAGGCTGTGTCAGGGAAAGGAAGAAAGGGAGGGACGGAGAGATCAGAAGAAGTCAGAGAACAGATGAGAGAAAGAAAGAGGAACTGCTGTTGTGCACGTGGCAGATTGTGTGTGTTTTCAGTGGAAATGTGATCAGATATCGTCCAAACACTGTAGTCCACCTCTGATATGTACATGGCTTTGACTGAAGGCCTTTATACTGAATAACTGATCAAGTCTTTGAAGAATTTTAAACGTTATCATCCATTTATTTAAAATGGATCATTTCATTAAAGTCCCAGTTTCCTACTGTTGTTTTATAGAAAACACTGTTGTACACACAATGTATTCTGTCCATAAATCTACAAATGTTTACACTATACAAAGTTATAAACTGAAAAAGGACCAGTAGTGTGTGTCTGTCTACATACACAATAGTACAATCACAGCTCGGGGGCTGAAACAACTGCTCCTAAATGTCAAATAGTTTTATTTAATGTGGGAAATCTGTTCATGGGTCACTGTGTTGGTTTCCATCTCAGCTCAGTGACTTTGGTTTATTCCTCCCTGATAGCTGAGGAACAACACCTGGTGTCAGATTAGGTGTGGCTCATTAACCGCTGGGGAGGAAAAGTCACATCTGGTGTGACACCAGAAGAGAGGAAATTACAGGGAGGGGGGGGTCAAACAGCTGTATGATCTGACTGAGGCCGAACTGCGGACAAGCACAACTGTTTAGAGGTTGAAGCAAATCAAATCTCAATCCGCACAAATGATCTAGTGAAGTCTGAGATATTATTCATTCCAGCTCTTTTGCTCATAAAATCAGTATAAAAAAATACAGCATGAGTCTGAATAATGTTTGTTTGTCCCGTCAGTACAAAACAGATGTGCCCGGACGTGAAACTTTTACCATTTTTTGCATCACCTTTGACACAAAATCTGTTGGTCATCAGCCCTGGAGGAGCTTATTGGCTCAAACTGCATGACACGTCTTTCCAGATGTCACTTTAGATAATCATGGTGCTTTGAATTCCTGCCATGAATGGAGCGACGCCTTCCAGCTAGTTGAGTGCTGCTGCTGTACACTCGTGACATGCCTCACTTTCCATGATCGTCTCCCAAACACACACCCTCCCTATTTGGAGGGTTTATTTAGGCTGCAAACATGTCCCATCCCTCCCTCTGCCTGTCAGTGCACCAGTACAGCTGCCTGTCCTCTCAGCCCAACCACCACCCCAGCATCCACCTGCAGGCTCTGGGTGGGGAGGGTTAAGATATTTCACCTCCCAATAACTATATCTAAGTAAACATATCATATAATATAACTAAATATGTAAACATGTCAGCAGAGAGTGCAGGTCGGAGACTCTAACTACGTTCTGCTGCTATAATAAACATTTCAAATGTGCGTTGTCTGACTGATCTTGGCCGTGCGACATATCAGACAACACAGTGAACTAGACTGCAATTAGCATTTTTTAGATTCATTAATCTGCCAATTTGTGATTAATCGTTTAGTCTTTGAAATAATACTGAAAAAATAATAAAAATGTCCATCATACAGGAAAATCAACTACATGCTGTAGACGTTGCCAAGACGAAACTCTGACATCCTTTCAGGAGTAATTGTTTTACACGACGACAAACTGCACAGGATAAAAGCAAATATAACCGTGCCTAATTCACATTCCCAACACATCTATGAGGTTGGGCAATAACTGGGCTAATATTAGGAAGTCGGATCCTGGCATAAAGTATCTTGTCTGGTGTATATTGTAGAATCAAAGTACAACAGAACAAAATTCATCTGCAGAGTAAACAACATCCGTATGCAGTGATGTGGTTGATTGTTTTAGGCAATTCTTTGTGGGGAGGAACGGGGAGAGCAACTTCAAGCCCTGCATGATTCTTATTCAAGTCTTACTGAAGAGGTGGAGGGAACAAATGCATACTTAAGAGATGTGGCGAGGGAGCCGAGCTGGACCAGCCTGTGAACTACACACTGGAGGACTGTGGGGGTGTATGGGAGCTTTATGGGACGTGAAGGCTGCAGGGGCTGTTGATTTACTTCAGCGGTGCACTTTGTGGTGCACACACAAAAGGGCAGAGGTAAAAACACACACCGAGACAAAGATAAACTCACCCAGAGCAGAGAAGGAAACAACATACATTTACTGCTTTTATAGTTGAAAGGAATTCACAGCATGTTGAATGACCTTACACAACAGTGTGCACGCACAGAGCTGCACAGCGCCAGCACTCACAGCCTTCTAGCTAATATGTCCAACAATGTGTGTCAGCGGTAGTAAAAGGCCAAGTAATAGAAATGATTATCTACCACGGAGCTCACAGCATGCAGGAAACGAGCGCTTGTTTTGATTCACACTTCTTTTTGCTTCCTGTTGGGATGGATCTCCCAAGAAGAGAGAGAGCGTGGGGAGATAAAGCATTATAGCTCTCCTGCTCTCCGTGCCAGGGTTTTATTATGCGATATGTCATTTCACAGGCTTTCAAGGCATTTCTTACTGCCACGTACTGCTACTGTGTTGTCCTTGGTTTGTACACACCAATAAACCATGTTTTTATTGGTTCAATGATTACATACACAAACACGCAAGTGATAAAAACATAACTTCCGAGAAAGTCCAGATAGAAAGGTGTGTTTTCATTTCAGGAAATAAGATTCAGGCTCAGTAATAAAGTGGTGCTGTGTTAAAGCACGAGAACATCATAATGGCACTGAACATGTTACCTGGGTTTCCCAGAAGGCTGCTGATTATTTTGCACATGTACATGTAACAAAAATGAGAAATTAAATGGAACAAAGCAACGTGATCCAAGCTACAGATAAAACCTGGATTGAGCCTAAAGCTGTAGTGACTTTGTTTTTCAGCTCATTGGACGCCAAAACAGCCAAGAGCCTTACTGTACGAGCCGTTAAAGAACAGTAAACGTATCACAGCCAACATGTGATTCATTTCTCTGGTTAGACATCCAAAACAGCATCATACAGTGTCAACAAATCAATCAGACTTGTCATCAGTATTTTAAAACGCTTAAAATGGTTTTAAAAATCAGTGTCACCAATAATAAATGCACATTTTCTCATTCAGAGCATAACAAGTTACGTATTTATTTTATGTTTTCAGCAGACTTATAGAAAGAGGCAACTACTTCCTGTCAAAGAGGCGAGCTGTAACCATGGTGAACTTGCCCTTCTGCGCTCTTTTGTGGCCTAGCAACAACTCAACAGACCTGAACGCTGCGGAGCCAGGGAAGCATTTAAAGCGGTATCGAAGGTTCTCGAAGTAAAGAAGAACTCAAAGCAGTTGAATAGCGGTCTAAAGGGAAAATAAACAAAAACAAAAAGGTCTTTGCTTCATTACAGCTATTATCTGCTACAACAGTTATTAATGTAGGGAGGAAGAGCACCATTAGGGAAATCCCATTCTGATCCCAGGAATATTCTCCTGGGTTCACTTTAACAAGGAGGGAAGCAATGAAATGTAAAAGTACCGTTTGTAGTTTCAGGATGAGTTAGGTTGTGTAACTGTTTCTTTAGCCATTTCCCTTTTTAACCAGCCTTTATGCTAAGCTAGGCTAATTGCGTAGCACAACCATAACCTTTTCACTACTCTACCCACAATGGTTTGTGTTTTCTTTTTTTTTTTTCTTTAAAAGATGTGTAATTGTTTTGTCTACATCTTGTGAGAGTGGGACCCGTTACTGTCTGACTATGGCACCATTAGTCTATACTTAATAATCGATTATTAAAATAAAATCTATAATATAATAAAAAGGCATGTATGGAAGTCTTAATTCAATAATTAGCATGTACAGCGATCAATAATAGTCCAATTATATCCCACCATCACAATGTGCCTGAATGCAGCCTGATAAAACTCTGGTTTCTCAGTTGGTCGTTTAAGGAAATCCCAGGGTTTACCGAGCTGCTGTTGACCTTTTACATGCTTTCTAACTGATGGCTCTTATGGACACTTAACGCCACAGTTTCTTTATTGATGTGGCAACGGAGTTGATCATCCCGCAGAGAGAAGCCTGTTAATTGGTAGAAAATGCAGCTTTCTATGCGAGGTGGGAGAGAGGGCCGAGGGGAGCTTGTTGCGTATGCAGGGCCAGTGGTGTCTAATATGTGCTCTCCCCATTTAAATTCAGTGTTAGACATTCTGCTCGGAGAACGGAGTCCCACATCACTGATTAATTACAGCAAATATGGACCTACACTCCAACTGACTTGGGTGTCTGCATATGTGTGTGTGTGCGTGTGTGTGTGTGTGTGTGTGTGTGCATTTGGAGAATTTTAACAAAATAATGTGCAACTCTGCAACATCTCTGAGCTAATTAGTGGTGGGATTTCGATTGGAAATGCTGACCGCAGCAGGCAAACACTTGTTTATGAGACCTACTTTCTTACTGTAAATGCTGAGCAATACTAACCGTAAGAACACGCCAGCTTTGCTTCAACCTGTAGGATGGCTTTCCATTAAATCTGTTACAGACATTTGGCCCTCAAACAATAAAAAACGACTGACTGGTGATCCTCTGAGTTTTCATCTTGTGCCACTACATTTTCACTTTCCCAACATGACACGACAGAATCTTTCTATAAATGTGTGCTAACATACTAACTTGATTAATCTTACATGCTATAAGTCAGGATTTTAGCACTCATTAGTTGCTAACAGGCCTAGGCTTGTTGCTAGCACGTAAACATGCTAAAGTTAGTATGACAGCAAACCTAGCTTGCGCTTTTCCACGAGCTTCTGCAGTGTAACTCAACAGGTTTTCCAAGAGGGTTTATATATATATAATCCTGTTGTTTTTCAGTAATAATTATAATGATTTAAATCTACCACTGATCTGTGAGCTAGTATTATGAGGGTAGTATAAGTCAAACCCAACATATGTGCCAGGACTATGATTCAAATATTAATTTTACAAAGTAGCTTCCAATCTTGGGAACTGAAAATTGGGAATTCAGCAGAGGAACGCGTCTCACTTCTAAATGTGAGTGACACCGTGCCATGAGAATTATTACGCCATGTGTGATCCTGAAAGGATTATCCGTGACTACTGTAACACATACCAGCGATGGGAGAGGAAAGTGTGTGTGTCTGTCCACGCAGCCACACATCTTTAAATAAGAAGCTTTTTAATGCATCATTTAATCTGGAAATGTCATTGTTTCTATAAAAACACAAGGAGACAAAACATATGATAAAGGTTAACCTCCCCCTCAGCTAAACCTTTTTAATCTTCTTGGGATTAAACATATTTCACATATTTCCTATTAACAAAGGTAATTAATAATACAGCATGTACAGTGAGCTTATATATACACACACTGACATGCAGTATACCATGCATATATGTACCATATTACAACATATTTCATCATCTGCAAACTGCAAACAACATACTAAATTACACTGTTTGACAGCTGTTTAACACAAGATTGGGGAACATTTATCACTACGATACAATGGGGAAGTTCCTCACACTGAGGTGTTAAAAGCCATATATTTAGACATATAGGTTCCCATCTTTTACTGAGCCCTGAAGCGAGGAGAAGAATGAGGCAAACTCTGTTGACATTCATGCGGTGTCCTTGACTTTTGAGATGATTCACTCTGTAGAGTCTCCAGAAAAATTGGGTCCACATTGAAGACGTTATCAGAAAGGACACGGAGACCTACACCTGCCAATCACTGCGTCGGTAAATATGCTTCTGTGTGTTTCTCAGTTTCCGGCCAGCTGATACATGGAGACAAAGCTGCTCTGCATATCTTTATTGCTGCGTGCTAATCCTAGAAACATAAATGATACACAAAGTAAAGCAACATGGACAAGGCCATTTGTCAGTCGTGTCTGTTTCCGATTGTGTGAGAAAAAGGGGAAGAGAAATGAAAAAGACCTTTCAGTAACATTTTCAATTGCACTGTTATGCAGATTATAAGCAAACATAATTTTTTATGTATAATATTACCTTTCCTGTGCAGATACGACATGACGTATGCAACCCTTCAGGTATAATACGTTTATTATATTATTCTCTGATAATTATCACTCATAATTTGCACATGATGACATCTGGCTGCATACTTATTTCCGAGTACTGTAACTTAATCTGAATTTATATTAAGAACAAACAAAACCTGCCCGTACGCCACTAAATATTTACACACATTTTCAGGAAAGCATTTATAATGCAACATCCAAACACAGTTCATCTCTCACATAACCCATACACATAAAGTGAGACTGTGATTAAATGAAGGTGTAAAGCAGATACTTGATTACAAAAAGAAAAACTTTTAATAAGTTACAAACATTGTATTTTGGTAAACAAGTCTACAACTTGTCTAAACAAAAAAAAAACACAAGGTAAATCTAATGGATAATTAAAGTTGACGTGCACCAAAAGCATTGGAATCATCAGTTGTATAAGACACCAAATGTTTGGAATTTTAGTTTAAAGAATGACCATAATTGATTGACATATAGTTGCCAATTAAAGATTTGCCAATCAACAAATTGATTGACTAATCGTTGCAGCTCAAGCGTCATTTGACCTGTAAAAAAAGCATGAAAGCAACTGAAACTTCTGTTGAAGCGTCTGAACATGTTGAGATGTGTTCACTGTCCATGTGCAAGTCACAGCAGCAAAAACATGTATTCAAAATGGATTTTAAAAAACTAATTCACGTTACATATGCACCTCCTCATCTCAGGGGAGCACACTGATCACACTTCTCATCATGTACCCATTCATTTCATATCGCCATGGCTACCAAGTTGGGAGAGAGACAGACTGAAGACAGCGTGTGCATTTGTCTCTCTGTGTGCGACTGAGGCTTCAGACTCATGGGGACAACGGGGAACAGCTCTATTTCCTGTTTTCTCAAACTCAGCGAGCTGAAGTGTAAAGCAATTAGCCGATTGATGGTGACCGGTCTGGGAGGTGCGGCGAAGAGGGAAGGGCGTGTGTGTGTGTGTGTGTGTTCTTTCATCCCAGAGCAGCCACATCAATCACCATCAATCGTCTAATTGGTCTGTTAGTACACACACACACACACACACAGTGTAAGTGCAGAGGGACCCCTGGTGTGTGCTTGTGTGAGTATAGGCATGGAGTCGCAGTGTGAAATCCCTGTAGTGTGTGGTGGATTACTGCTACTCAATTCTCACTGCCCCTTTGAGAGACAAGCAGACTCAGAGAGCCTGTCAGTCAGCCGGCCTTGTTCAGCTCCACGTAATTGTGAAACACACTCGTTGCCTTGCCGCGACACACACACACACACACAAACACACTTACTTTGCTACAAAAAGCACGAAGAAGAAATTCACGAGAGCCATAACAGAGATGGAATCAAAAGAACGACGGACAGAAACCCAAGCGGAGATTGGCGTGGAGAAGCTGATTATCACAGAGTTACAACATGACAACCATCTCCAGATGGAATCACATTGGTTGTGCTTTGTGTCAGAGATATAAACTGTTGGTGTTGGTTTATAAGACTAAACTAGCATCAGTACGGTTTGACCACTGACCGTCATCGAGGCAGATTCTATTGGTGATTTTCCCAAGCGACTGTTCTATTGATTTTCCTGAGTATAAATGCAACGGCCTGCCCGGCGTTTACAAATTAAAACGGCGGCTTCACAGAAAACTAAATGTTAATAACGAGATACCTCAAACACACTCTGCATGTCACGCATGCAGTAGCTACCCTATAGATGCTCATTAAATTCACTTGTCACTGCAGATGTTTGAAAGCTCCTCCAAGAGTATTATCCTGCTTGAATAAAGCGCATGGATGAATGGTTGAATCCTCAAACTAAGGCTTGGATTTTATAATGAAATCTCCTGGGTGGAATCCCTGCAGTATCTTGTGGGGTTTTTTCTCTTCCTGTAATTTACTCTGAAACAAAAGTTTAGTTTGGGTGAAAGCCAATCACCTTCTGGGAGTGTGATGGAGAGTGAAAGTGTCTAGCCACTCCAAAGATAAAAGTCAGGAGAACGAGCAACACCAAGGCAACAAAGACAACAACAAAAACAGGCAGGGATGAAAAAGACGGGTGTGAACGAGGGTGGGACAGGAAAGTTGGACGCCAAAGACCGAAGGGGGTGACAGATGGAGGGAGTAGAAGGAAGCAGAAAAACAGCTTTAATATTACCATCCACGTACGTCGTCCTCATTCGTTTAGGTCAAGCTCTTTAATGATTGTGTGAAAGTGCTTTATTCAAACCCCGCGTGTCCCCAGCAAAAAGAGTTTTGCACACGTGTAATTATATGAGTGCAGAGGCTTCTTGATCCACGAGTTATCTGAATGGCCGCACGTTGTGTGTGCACGCACTTACCCATGAGTCAATGGGGACTGACACACGGGGACATCTGGGTAAGGGTAAGGGCTTTTCTTAAAGGGAAATTGCAGTTTCATGCGTTTCATGCGTTTCATGCGTTTCATGTGTTTCATGCGATCCGCGTCTTATTCTCATCGATCTGGCAGGAGTTCCTTTGGGTGGCAATAGCATTTAGAGGTAACTGTAATTACCACCGCTGTGCAGTGACAGGAGAATAAGAAGTGTGATTTGGATATAGCTCCTGCTTATAAAATAGATCTGGCCACTAGAGTTTGTTCTAAAATTTGGAGGTTTAACAGAGCATCAATTTAAGTGTGTAGACGTGATTGTGAAGTCTAATGTCACTCTGCAGGTCTGTGGTTTATTAGTGACCTGTAGGAACGACACTGCTGACCGGTGTCTTTGTGAGTGACGGCTGGTTCATGTGAACTGGTTCCACGAGGACTGAACGTGCAGTAGATCCACGTCACATGCTGTAAATCCAGGTTCTACGCTCTAAATCCAGGTTCTAAGCTCTAAATCCACGTTATACGCTCGTCTCCTGTCAGAAATGGCTGTATTCTCGCTGTACTGACTTTTTAAGGCCCAGGTACCATCTCACTCTTCCTCTCCTTGCGGTTCTTGCCTGTGTAGCAGCCGCTGCCGCTGCTATGACAAACATAATATTGGCGTTTAAGTTTGCTATCTGTAAAACACTGTAAAATTGTTAATAATGATTTGATTTAGATACAGAAATCGAGGACCCATTCTTTCAAAAATGACAACAAATTTCAATCTGGCACCATTATCAAAGTGAGCAGCATGAGCACAGCGCTAAAAAGGAAGGTCAGAAAATGTTGGGCTGTTCAAATATTGATAGAAAATATCAGTTGAGTACAAAAACACATGGCATTGTATTGTCAAGCTCCAATAAGCTCTGCCAGGCTAACCCCAGTGTTTATAGTCCGTCCTCGCCTGTTAACATTACATTACATTACATTACGGCAGTTAGCAGACGCTTTTATCCAAAGTAAGAACATCGCTGCCAATGGCAGAATCACAAGAGCATTACAACTAACAACAGATGATCTTTGTACATTATCAAATACAATACATTCAAACTAAAATACAATTCCACTATAATATCGTACAATATGCTAAGCTTTATAGAAACAATGTGACGTTTAAGTGCTGTTGTATTCCCTGAACAAATGAGTCTTTAGTCTTTTCTTGAAAGTGGCCAGACAGGTTGTTTCTCTGATGGATGTGGGGAGCTGGTTCCACCACTGGGGAACAGGAGAAGAGTCTTGAGTGTGAGCGGGCGTCCCTGAGGGATCGAACCGCCAGGCTGAGGCTCCCTGTTAAGCGTGCAACATTGGAATAAACAGACATGTTTTACCAAGTGTTTGCTGCCTTGGGTTGTTTATTAGCATACTACATACAGCCTTCTGCTTCACAGCCAAACACCCTGGCTGCTTTATGCTCTGTTGCTTCCAGCTCAAAACTCATTGTAAACAGCGGACGCAGCAGTGAAATTCTATCTGGTTCAAATTTGGTGGTAAGGAAGGAGGAGAGAGGGGGCAGGGTAAGACGTGCTGCTTCATGAGGAGGAGAAATGGAAATCATCTTTTTTTTTCTTAACTCAATTAAAAGGAGGAGGTTGGATTGAACGTGGCAGTTTTTTTCCTGCAAAGTATATTTGTTGATTTCGTTGTCATCTTAAAGGCCCAGTTTCATTTAACCCCAAGTGTCTCGTGCTTTGTTTTAACTGGATAAATAAAAGCTAAAAGACAGTTTCAACTACAAAAACCTACCTCCAAATCTTTTTATAGCATTCTTGACAAATAAAAGGTCCATCGATGAGTTATTATGTCACTTTACTTTTACTTATGGAACACTGTACTTGTCCTTTTGCTGCTGGCTTACAGACCATAGAGCCTGCACCGCCGTTCACAGCAGTTTTCTTGTACTTTTTCTTCTGCCCTTGGTGTTAGAGCATCTTCAGAGTACAAAACAAATGTCTCTGCAAGTGCAATAAAATGTATCTTAATCTCAAACTGCACTGACCTGAGTTTGTATATAGCAACTCCTCCATCAGAGTGAGTGAACGGGGTGTTATCACGGGGAGTTCACACACTGCGAGAACGAATTGCTCCCGAGAAGTGCGGCTACACAGATAGCACTGAAATATGTGACAGATATGGTTGATAAATCACACGGCTATCTCAGGTTTCGGCTTCCATGCACTTAAGAGAAAGCCTCACTGGCGGTTGTAGCTTCATGGAGGAGGGGGGGGGGGCTTCCAGGAGACTAAATGCACTTGGTAGCCATATTGGAGGTCATCATGCCAGGCTGCACCACTGAAGAAAGTTCTCAGACAAAATACTTTTGTTTCCAATTCTAGCTGAGATGCTGAAAATACAAATGATATGCAACTATTGTTTGGTGTCATATGCTCATTTTAAATGGTGTTCTGCCACTGTTCACCATCTTGTTTGCACTTTTCTCCAGCAGTTACTGTGTAAGACTGGTTAAATGACAGAAAGACACTCCTTGTAGGCTGCTGTCACTACCTGCGTTTACCTTGACCTTAATATTCCACTAAAAATCAGAATAATAACCCAATCAGATCAGAATAAGAACAACTCATGTTACCACCTCATTTGTGAGAGATTGGCCTGATCGGAAAATAAATATTTACACCTAATAACCATGTAAACGCTTCATCCGATCGTTTCTGGTTGGAATAAATATATTCTTTCTGCACTTTTGCCCCACGTGGGGGAACATTAGGTGACAGAAACATGGTGGCATGAAAAGCCAAACTGGCCTGTGGCTGAAACAACTTTGTTGTTAGAGAACTTAAAAGATGAAAGTGTTTGAAAAAATGAAATATATATATTTCGGGCAGATTGGACACTTCACAGCGGGCAGAACCACTGAGTGCATGTCTAAAGATCGTCTGTGTAACCACAGCTACTGATAAAGGCTAAACTTTCCTGGTAGCTAAGTGCACCAGAGTTATAGCAGCAACACAGCCTTGTGCAGGTACGCATAGTGTGTATAGTCTGTTGGACAACATGAGGGACACACTGCTTATTACTGCTGTATGCCAGAAGTCAACAGTGTCATTACACTAACAACAAACATATGCCACTGAAAGAAGAATGGCAACCCAACAGCCACAGTCAAATTCCAGAGTGAAACAACAACTAAAGCAATACAAATCTTTACATCAGCACCTTCCATCTGCATCAGTTTCCTCTGTTGACAGCCCTCAGATTGTATTTAGATTTGCAAACAGCAAATTCTCTGTTGGATCTTCACGGCAGGGACGGCTGCTGGTTGTGGAAGAACACGTTTTTAGACACATTAACACAATCCTAGTCAGCCAATGAGGCTCATTTACAGGGTATGCTGATCTGCCATCGACACACTCCATGTTCTCGTTCAGAAACCTGAGCTGGTGGCGCGTGAGGTCATCCAGCCTGCACACTTTTCTACCCCCATTTTATTTTGACTGCACGTCCTTCTCTTTAACATCCCTGCTGCTACCAGCTTGTGTGGTGGCTAGCCAGCATGCTAGGGCCTCTTTTAACACAACCCACAAACAATCTCATCACTCTGCTTCTTCTCTTGGCCTCAGACTCGTCCCTCTCAGTTCGTCTTGTGTAAGTGGTTGAAAAGGTGTTTTTATGCATCGTTGTGTTTATAGATTAAAAATACCAAATCAGACGGGAGGCATTCACACGTTCTTTACAAAGTGGAAGTGGAAAGTGAGGTTTGCTGCTGACGTCATTACAGTCGGCAGAGGCTTAGTGAACATCAGGCAGTTTGTGTTTTCAGCCAATCAATTCAGTGAAGATTCAATAACATGTCTGTATTTAATGATTCACAATGACAGAAGTCATGAACAGTGTTGTCTCAGCAGAATGTCAATGTGAACTGGACACAGCAGGACCGAAACACATGCATGTTCATTAAAACACGACAAACTGTTCTGTAGAAACGTGACATCTTTTAATTTCATGCTGCACTTTTGTTTTCTGAGCATTTGCAAAATGAAGACGCTTGGTTAAAGTTTATTTTTAACAGATTGTGTCAAAATCCTGGTGGTTAACTTGGAGGAGCTAGCTGAGCCGGGAGGTGTTCCACACAGGAGACCCGAGGCAGACTCACCATATGCTAGTGGGTTTACAGTCTCATAGCTGGTCGGGGACAGAGGAAGTCCTTTAGGAGGCTGTCAGGGAAGTTAACATCTGCTCTCTTTGACCTGTTCAGACTTTAACATCCAGGTTTATAACAGCAGGATGTTCCTCTTCCTCTGAATCCAGCTCCACACTGACACATCTGTCATCTTCATCAACGCAGAACAGTTGTTTATGTTTGTGGCTGATGGCCTGAATGTTTTCAGTCTCCCTGTGAAGTCAGAGATGAATGGGACTTATTTTCATTTTTTACCCCCCCACCACCACCTCTCGTTCTGTCACAACTTATCTCCTTCAGGTTGCTGATGAGTCGCTCGGAGCAATGAGATAATTGTCACTCTTCTTTTAACACCCACATACAAAGTGTGTGTGTGTGTGCGGGTGTGTGTGTGTGCCTTCTAGCAGTCTCCTTTTCATTGTTTGGTCTGCCATAATTAGCACACTGAACCACAGCAGCCCGAGTACCTCAACACTTGATAACCTGTAAACTCTTGTTTTTTCCAAATTGAAATTATTATTAAAACCTGAAATTCATAAATCTCTGCCCCCAGCCCATCACCCTCCCCCCTGCAGGTCATTAGTAATATCGCACAGATGGGAGAACATGAAAGGGCCTCTCATGTTGAGCAATCGACTCGATTCTCTCAGATCTCAGAGCAACATGCTGATCAATACGGAGGTATTGCTTGGCATGAGAATACATGGAGAGGAATTTATCTTCTAACAAAGCACAGCGCGTCCGTCGCTGCAGCACATTCAGTATCTATCTCACTCCATCCTGATTTTTCCCTTTTTTTTCTGAAGGGACATTACACCGCTGCATGTTGAGCAATCACAGATATTTATTCAAGACGCCACGGCGTAAAAGATTCATTCATTTAGGCTCTGAAATGGCTGATAAATTATTAATACGTAGGTCATAATGAAAGAAATAAAACAGAAAACACAAAGTAGACACTATGCAAAATTGACTTTGTAGACATGTCTCATATCGATCTCATACATTTCTAAACACCCTACATCTTTAAACCTCCAACCCAAAGCGTCAGGACTTGTCGTGGTCTATCAATTAATCGATTATCTATAAATGTTAGAAATTAATAAAAAAAGCTAATTATGATTTCCTAAGTCCCAATGTAACGTCATGAAATGTCTTGCTTTGTCCGACCGACGGTCAGAAACCTACATATATTGTGCTAAAATCATTTGAAACATCTGTGATGGGAAGTGATGAACACCTGGAAACATCTATTACATACACACACAAGTTTCTTCATCAAACTGTGGCTTCCATGTATTAAAGCAAGTCTATGTCACTTGTAAGTGCCGAAATGCAGTGTAACCAAAGCACAAGTAAAAGAAGAGTCAAAAAGTCAACACACAGACTCAGTGTCAGTTACACAGCTGCTAACAGCAGCTAACGTTAGCCACCTTAAGCTACCGGTCATACCAGGATAGAACAGCCACTGACGTGAGCAAAAGTTAATTAAATTCTGGTCACTTCACTTGTCTGCCTTCGGGACATGATGAATCACGAATTAAGACTGAAATACGAACATAAATCAACAAGCGAAAGCTGATCTTCCGCCTGTCTCATCCCTTTACAAACCTTTTTGAATCCATCACAGGTTGGTTGGTAAACACAGCAAACATTTAACGTGCTTTGGATTTTAAAATGAATGTTTTTTCAGCTCTGTAGTGTAACCAAAGCACAAGTAAAAGAAAAGTCAGCCAATTGACTCAGCTAACGTTAGCCACCCTAAGCTACCGTTCATACCAGGCTGTAAAAGCAGAACCACTGGTTTGAACTTTGACTTTTTATTCATAATAAGAGCAATGTGATTTCTCTTAGCTAAGAATCCACAGAGACAGGTCGCGTGCATCTGATCCTGCAGCAAAACATTCAAAGAAGGGAGAATGTAAAGGCTGGGCAAGTTTATTTATATGGCCCCTTTTTGCACGGATGCAATTCAAAGTGCTGGATTATGTACCATCCATCCATCCATCCATCCATCCCTTCCCCCGGTCTCCTACACAGAAAAGTCTATTTAATTAACTCAACTTGCATGATTTGCTGTAGGAATCTTATCATTTTCATCTTAATGAGCCATGATACATAAAAGGCCTCTGGGAAAATAAACATACACAAGCAAGATTAAGATGAGAGGGTTTTGATTGAAAAACTGTGAGATACCAAATTAAATCAACAGCATATTAACATTTAGTGTGAACTGATGCTCGGATACACATTCATGTAAAATCCAAAAGATGAAACAACTATAGCTATCTGAATTATGTATATATAAAACATATTATTACATATTTCATATTATATTATAATTATAATATTAATATGTGTGTTTGGATTGTACTGGATGTGAGATTTTTAAATTGTGTCATTTTCTGTTTTCATTTATTTTCTATTGCCATTTCTACTTTTCAATCATACGTACAGTATATAAATAAGCTCGGCTGCCAAACATTTAAATAATTAAATAATATAACGTGTTAACTATGTACCTAAATTAATCAAAAAATTAAACGTGACCGAAAATACAAAAGTAAGTATAAATAGAAGTGCTGGGTGTTGTGGGTCATAGTATATATATACATATATATATACATTAATATATAAATAAATAGCCGCCCCTGAAGGAAACTGACACCGATTCTCAACCAAATGTTCTGACCTCAAAAAATGGCTTAGCAAGTATCAGCCATGAAATATCAGCAGGCTAAACCAGGACATGCTGAATAAATTGCCCAGCTTCGCCTTCAGAACCATGTTTTTATTTGTTTTTATTTAATTGGAAATACATTTGTTTTTTAATACACGAGGGGTTGCATGACAAAGATATTCAGAAACACTGCTCGATACATTAGAGCTGTGGAGCAGAAACTAATTCTCTATTCAAATCAAATATTGCCTTTGAAGAATACTGCATTTATTAAAAACATTAATACCGACCCAGTGATGAATCATCTCTGCAGAATCATTTGAAGGGTATTGTACAGCAGCAACTTAATGTTCCTTGTTCTGTACAACAGCGTCCTTAAGTAAATAATTAGCCCTCATTCTCCTCTTAAAATAACACAATGCAACAGAGCAGAATGGACGTCTGTGGAGGTCTATGCTGCTGTTCTGTAATCAAACTGCACCGAGATAACAGCAAACCAGGGATTCAGCACATTGCATCAGCGGTGTCATCCATACAGCACTATATCGCGTTGGCCCGAAAAAGGACGTTTCGTAAAGAAATGTGCACCATTTAGTGATACACACGAGACAAACACAAAGGGAACTGTATTTCCTCGGCCAAATAAGATGAAATGGTTTGTCTTTGTCTGCTGCTGAAGCCGCTCTGTCCTCCCTGCCTGCCTCTTTTCTTCTGGCCAATAAATACAAAAGGAATAAAAATGAAGAAAAGAGTTCTCATGGAAGTGGATGGTTAACTTGCTTAGCAGGAGCAATATTTGTCCTGTGTGTGTGTGTGTGTGTGTGTGTGTGTGTGTGTGTGTGTGTGTGTGTGTGTGTGCACTATTGAAAACCTGCACGTATGTATGTTATCTTGTGTGTGTGTTTGGCTCATGAGGCTGCAGAGTGGAGAGTGTATCTGTGTCCAGAGCTATTGATTGATCTGAAGTTTAGTTGGCCGGGGGGGGGGGCCTCTCTGCTGCCCGGGAACCTGAAGAACCAAAGCTGCTCGGGGGATTAAAGTGACACTAATAAAGATTTTTAAGTACAAATAAAAATGTATTACCAGCCTAAATCACATAGTGGAGCGGCAGCAGTGCTCAGTGTCTTACTTTTTCCCGTACTGAAATGCCCCAGATGTAATTTGCCCGAAATGAAATTCTGGTGATGGTACGGTCACTTGTCTGCCTACAGGACATGATGAATCACGAATTAAGACCGAAATGCAAACATAAATCAACAAGCGAAAGCTGATCTTTTGCCTCTCTCATCCCTTTAGCAATCTTTTTGAATCCATCACAGGTTGGTTGGTAAACACAGCAAACGTGACTTGGATATTAAAATTCATGCTTGCTGTTATTTTCAAGCTGGCAGCACACAGACAGCTTTAACAGTGACAGATTTATTCAAAGTGCCTTGAAAGCAGCGTGTAGTTCTTTGCTCTCTTTCTGCATGGTAACCTGCTTTCAGAGGATTTAAAGAGTGACTCAGATCTGCCCTTGCTAAAACTTTCCTTTGTTTCAGCCTCCAAGAATTTTCTTTTCATTCTTTGTTTTCCTGCTACGTCTTTCACTCCACTACAGTGACAACACAGAAGTAATTAGACGAGATAAGAGGCAGGCCTCGGACACGGTGAACGCTCGATAAGCTCGGGACAAGAAGCACAGACAAAAGCTTCTGCAGCGGTCAGCAAAGAAATATAAAAACCAGAAGAAGGCGTCTTGAATCAAAGACAGGTTGGAAGAAGAGAAATTAGAATATAGGCGGAGAGAGGGAAGAGGGGAGAGAGACAAAGATGACAGGAAGAAAAAAGAGTAAAAAGATTTTCTGCATCAAAGAAACATTGGAGGAGGAGGAGGGTAAAGAAGAGGGGGGGGGGGGGCTACAGGAAGACAAAAAGAAGAAATCCAACAAAAATGTTCAAGACTTCTTTTGTGGTGAAGCTGTGAAAGGAAGTCGATAACAGTGGAGTGCAACTGAATCCTCTCTTTCCCATTTAGATATATTGGTTTTTACCAGAATCAGCTGGTCTGGTGCTCTCGCTGACATTATCCATTAGTTCCTATACATCTCACCCTCCCCGCCTGCCTCAGTCATTTCTTTCTCTTTTCTTATACTCTGCTTCTGTCATTACCGCCCTCTCTCTCTCCCTCTCTCTCCTCCACTCTCATCAGCTCAAGTGACAAAAAGTATCACTCGGTGTCTAACATTTCATGGAGCGGCAATCGCAGTCTTCTCAAAGGACCCGACAGTGGCTAATGACTCTCTCTAATGAAATACAGCTCAGGCCCTCAGGCCAACTCGCACATGAAAGGGAACTCTGGGAGAGGAAAGGTAAGGTGCTAGCTCGCTTCACAGAGCTGTGCTAATTATTCATACCACTCTTAACTATTTGGCAAGTCAGTCCATTTAGTGTATAAGCCCCGACAGCAGGCCGCTGAGAATATTCAATTTCAATTCAATTCAATTTTATTTATATAGCGCCATATCATAACAAAGTTATCTCAGGGCACTCATATATGAGTGAATATGCATTCAGGCTGCGACCAGAGCAAAGACATCACGTGTAATCTTTCTGCAGACGTTAGGAAACACTTTGAAAATCACTTTTCTTTTTCACATCACTGTAATTCTACGAATAAGGAGGTGATTATGAGGAGCGCCCTCTGACAGATCAGACGGTGAAAATAAAGATTCATCTCTGTCTCACATTAGCTAAATGAACAGCTAACCACAGACAGGAAGGTGATTAACCACAGACAGGAAGGTGATTAACCACAGACAGGAAGGAGATTAACCACAGACAGGAAGGAGATTAACCACAGACAGGAAGGTGATTAACCACAGACAGGAAGATGATTAACCACAGACAGGAAGGTAATTAACCACAGACAGGAAGGTGATTAACCACAGACAGGAAGGTGATTAACCACAGACAGGAAGGTGATTAACCACAGACAGGAAGGTGATTAACCACAGACAGGAAGGTGATTAACCA
>JAVQJL010000815.1:0-11909 GCA_036024295.1 Nannoperca obscura
TTCTTTAAAGTTAAGACTAGTTTAAAGTCATCTTCATTGAAAAGTACAGTGCTTTTCCTTCAAAAATAAGGACATTTCAATGTGACCCCAAACTTTTGAACGGTAGTGTATACATAAATAACATATGCCAAACGCTAAGAGACATTCCACGCACAGAAGGCATTTTTCCACAAGAGGCATCGCAGAAAAATCAAAAGCCGGGATTTATTGGGGAGATATGGTCGCATTCCACAACGTCCAGTGTGTGTTGTTTTAAAGTGCAGTCAGAGAGGGAGGCTGAGAGGCGGCTTGTTGCTTTTGCGCTGATGGTGCATATTAAATATTTTTATAGTGACTACTTAGATTTAGAGGGCGAACGGAGGGGTTTGATCACTTTAGTGCAGCATCTATTTTAATAAACTGAGCAAACACAACCCAGACAAACCCCCTTTTGTGTGAAAACACGGTTGTGAAAAAAGTTCAATAATAACTCTTGTGACAGAGTGAGTAAAGAAAAGTGTGTGAGCATTTTGGGTGTGTGTGCATGCTTGTGTGGGAAACATGTCCCCAAAACACTGTGTTTTTTACTCTAATCCTTGACATTTGCCTACACTGCGATTTTGTTTTTGCCTCTCTTAGTATAACAATCCTATTTTCCACCTCAGTGTGAATTCCTCCCTGAATTGTATTCTTAATTAAACTGGCCCTGAGTATGGGGAATTAGCACATATCATTTTTAATATGCTGCTCCTTGAATGCCAGTAATGGCTGCCATTAACCACATCAGGAAGTCTCAACAAGTGCTGTCCTACTCCAAAGAGACACACTCGGTCATCACCCTTTGTGTGGAATTTGAGAAGATCACTGCTTTCCATATGTGATGGATGCCTACAACTAATAAAACTGAAGATCTGAGAGAAAGCTCTGTGTGTGTGAGAAGAAGGACAGCAATGCTGCAGTTGTGTTTTTCTCAGTTCAGTATTTTACACTTTTAGAATCAATTCAGTTTCAATTTAACACCGTCAATAAAGTTGCACCCCGGAAGCTTCAGTTTAAGAGTAAAACTTTATTTTGTTTGTGACCCTGACCTCCTCTCAGGGGCCCCTCTCCCATCTCCTTCTGACACCTAGAGAAAGGCCTTATTAAAGGGAAGGGAGGGCTGGAAGAGAATTGGGGAGACCCCCACCAGTTTGCTTGAGAAGACGCTTTTTCCCTTTGGGACAAGCCCAGCTAACTCCATCACTCAGGAGCACAACTTTCAGTGGGAAGTGTGTGTGTGTGTGTGTGTGTGTGTGTGTGTGTGTATTTGTGTGAGGTGGCTCAAGAGAGAGACAGAGTGTCAGTTGTACAAGTCCATATTGAAACTGGGACCCCCTCTGGAGGCAGTGGACAGACATGCTCAGCAGGACAGAGTCCCCCAAAGTCCCACAGCAGACTGGAGGTGGTGGAGGAGGGAGGGAACAGGGTACATGGGTGAAAGATGTATGCTGCTCTGATTTTAAAGGGGTAGATGGGCACTGCAGAAAACATTGCATCAGTGTATATGAAGTGAGAATCTTAAGTAGAAGCTGTTTACTGTCTGGGTAAAGTAAACTTCTGATTTAAACCATATAACAAACAGAAATGTAATATCTTACAAACATCAGATTATAAAAAGATGTTGAGTGAGTGAATTAGTTTCTGGAATACAGTGTGGGAAACCTACCACAGTGACTTGAAATGTTAGTAGATTGTATTAATGTTGAAGTAAATTTAAACCAGCAATCTCTTTATTTTAGTTTGTCTCCCTGATATACAAATTTTGTATGGGGCAAAGGAAAAATGTACTCCCTTGGTTTTGACTGGAAGGTGGAAGCCTACAACAAGGCTGACAAAAGAAATCCATCTCTCTCCACTCGTTGCAACAGTATTTCATAGAAATAATGTTTATATGCTACTAATTTGTTTTGTTAAATAGCAAATGTGATTGCTGTCAGTGAAGGATGTTGAGTTTTTTTGGTAGAGGAGGTGGTCAGGTGGATGGTAATAAGGACAGGACACCAGAGAGCACATCCTGCTGCAAAAAAAGATTTAATCTTTAAAAAGGATCTGGTTAAAGCAACTTCATAACAAGGAAATTAGCAAATATTTTTTGGGCATGGTGACAGCAATGCACAGCTGTACACATCTTTTGAGTCCCACATAAACAATTTGTTAAGGTTAGAGAAAGATCCTGTTTTCTGTTGAACTGCCTGTCAATACGTTTCAAGTCACTGTTGAATTTTTCAATATTTAACCAAAACCAGGACCTCTAACTCTCTAACCATAACCAAGTGCCGTGAGTGCCACTGCAAATCCATTTCTTGTTGCTTATTACCATTGAGAACAGTGGGACTTACCTACATTTCTATTCCATATTACAAATCCTGACACTGCACATATACAAGACAGGTTAGCCCCCAACAGAGTCCACTGTGTTAAACCACTATGATATTTTCAGTTTGCTTTATATCCCATGCAATTTTTTATTCCTGCCATTTTTTCTCCCATTGCCATTTTTTGCACTTTTTCTTGTCTATTGTGTTATTTACCATTCTCCTATATGAAAAAATATGTAGCAAAACTCAGATTAAAAAACGAAACAGAAAGATTCAATAAAATATTTGTAAAGTGATATGCTCTGGGGCTATTTCAAGACAAAGAAGCTGGGGGAATAGACAGAAAGATTAAACTTCTCTAAAGACACAAAATATGATGTAGAGCCAATATAGACAGTATTAGCGTTCCCCTTCAATTTCTTACAGATTTTCTGGCCCGTGGGAAACGTACCGTTTGGTGTAAAGCAACTCCAATCTTTAGGTCTGATGTTGTCAGAACAGGTCTAGAATATCTGCACAATGTGTAGCAGCTGAGGACCGACCAGCAGCCAGCCACACATGGGATTTTTCTCAAGAAGCATGACATCAACTCTGATCTGCACATACATGTTTTAACACACACAAACACACACACACACACTGCATTTCTTACCAAAACCAAGCAGACCTCTAAGTGTCGCATTAATCTTGTCTTTTCAGCTGTTTTATGTGCAAACAGGTCAACCAATTAGGAGAGCATGAATTTATCAGCTGTCAGCACACAGCAACTAGAAGTGTCGGGCCACAATGTTTTATCGTGTGTCAACAGGAAAGGCCAACAGCGTGACAAACCAACCTGAGATCCCCGTAAAGATCCAGGGAATATGCCATTGTTGTATTTCCCAGTGTTTGTTCTGCACAGTACAGAAGTCGTAGGGAGGTGGCAGGGGTGGGAGGTTTTCGTACAAAGAGCAGGACTTTACCACTGTAGACTGGGGTTTGTGTCCTCAGTAGTGTGCCTACCTTTAGGCAACAAAAACACTTTAAAGATTAGGAAAAGATTGTGGTTTTGATTAAATGTCAGTCAGCATGTCCTGTCTTGTGCTTTAAGTATCCAAACAGAAAATAAAATAAAATAAAAAATAATAAAAAAGTTTACACATGCTTTAGCTGTTACGAGTGGATATTGTTGCATCACAGGTAATACTTGTTTTAGCTCTAGGGGCCTTAATTGCCACTGAAGCCCTCTGGCTGCCGCTGTACCAGCTAATAAAAGGCCATACATACAACAATTGTCTTGGTTTCTAAATAGAAGTAGACAGATACTAACCAAAAAACCTCAGGGATGAGGGTTATCATTCATTGTCCATCACAGTCCAAATGGGTCCTAATTCAAACTTTCTGAAAAACTTTTGTAGAAGAGGTAAGCATGCAAAATTAAATTACAAGTTAGAAGCTTAGCGGTGGTGACGTTAAGTCATGTGACCGTGGTGTAGTTGTTACATTACATTTAGGCATTTAGCAGACGCTAAAATAAGAGCTTTACATAAAGTGCATAGAATCATGGGCGAAAACAACAAGATATCGTATCGAATAATATGAGTGCTGGTGATGAATCACAAGTGCTATAGGTAAGTACATCGTTGCCAGTGGCAAAAATGAAAAGAGCATTAGATTCAGAAACAGATTATGTCTGTTCATTATCAATCACAGTACGATCAAGCTAGACAACAATTCAAATATAATATATCACACGATATGCTGTACTTTATAGAACCAATGTGTCACATTCTCCCTGTCCATTAAAGCGTTTCTGATCAGTCCAACCACTGAATGATCTGAAAAAGGTGGGAGAGCCTCTTAAAATGAATCCAGCCATGTTATAGTCATAATTAGTTGCATAAAAACTGCATACACTTTTAGTTGTTACCAAACAGCTTCAGGTGCATTAAAACTATCCTCCGGATTGGAGTAGTACCAACCCTGATTTTAGTATGAAGCCAGGGAAAAGCAAGAAAAATGCCATCAGATTTGTAATCTGGCAAACGGAGACACAAATATGTTGTGAAGCGTAAACAAAAGTTTATTAAAAGTCATCTGGATTTTATCAGACACTAGGCGTTTTCGGACAAAACTGTTCTGGTGACTCCCTGAGAGGAACTGCCCCGAGAACTGTATACCTTCAAGGGCTTTTTCTCTCTTCGCATTGCTGACATACAGCAACTGCTGGTCCGGGTTTTGTCAGTTTTTTAAGGCTACCATTTAAAGTTTTAGATGTTTTTTTTTTATTTTTATGACAGTTGCCGGTGCTGGATTAGCTCATGTGTTCAACCAATCACCATCACTATGTCTGGCACCTTACACTAACGTCACTCAAGGTTCCTCTTGTGCTGGGAGAGTACATACTCACAAGTAGAAGCCAAGCTCTTTTTTAGCTTCTACTTGTGAGTAGGCACTTGGAATTCACCCAACTGTTTTTAGAGCTATGAAAAAGTGTAAATGGGGCCTTAGATCAGACAACCGTCCAACAATTAAAAGGAGAGCAGGGGCAAGCTCACCTGTTAATGATAGAAAAACTGTAGTAAAACAAGATTGAACCTAAAACCCTGGATGGATTTCCTGGATTATTATGGGACCTTCCCTCTGGTAAAACCCAGCTGACAAACAAGCAATGGGAGCTTTGGCTGCTCTGAGCCAAGCCAAGCTTAAAGAGGCCTCCACACCTGTCTGGCTGGCTGTCATGGTGGAGCAACAGCGAAGCAAACCCATCACACTTAAATGTAGATGACACGGGAACAACATTTGGAGTTCCTGTTCTGTGACCCGTGAAACCAAAGCAATTTCTGTGCATCCTCACCATAACTATGAGGTAACAGCTTCACCACAAAAACCCAACCTGATAGGAATAGCAAATTTTCCACTATTATTGCCCTCTCTGTGGCTGTGGATATTTGTTCAGCAATATGTCACCCCTCATTAATTGAGTGAGCATTGACCTCTTGTATTTGTTTTCCACTGGGATGAACCTTACCAATATTGGCCGGTGTCTCCCCACTCACTCCACAATATATTACCTTGTGAGAGATTTATAGGTATGTGACCAGGATCTTAAAAGGATAGGTAAACCTTGTCCCACTAAATGTGTCTCAACTGGAGTTAAAATGTAAATCTAAAAAAAAGATACAGACACAGAGGGGATTTTTCAGGATTTTTTTTTCTATAATTACACTGATGTGGTTGTTTAATGTAAGATTATATGTTTCATCTATTAGATAAAATGGTCAAATCACTTGATTCAATCAGCGTCTCTGCATGTTTAAACCACAAAGAGAAAATCTGTTAAAATCTACATTCAGCAAGTACTATGTACAAGCCCTAAACTCTAGTTTACAACTATAGCGTTTAAATTCAGTGTAACTCACCAAAATGCATTGCGTGTATTCTAACCAACGAGACGAGTGCATTATCTTCCTCAAAAAATATTTCCCAAGCTGATTTTTAAGTATTTTAAATCCTGAATTATTTCCGTCTATGTTTACTAGCTTGTCTTGCTAGCTTGTCTTCTTCCCTGCTTTTTCTGGCACATTGCTGCATATCTTGGTGATTACTGCCACCTGTTGATCAGTGGAATAGCGCAAAACAGTTGAGAGCGATGAGACCCGCGCCCTCAGAAATAAATGCTCCACAGCACTACTAGAGGTCTAACACTCCGCAGGGAACCTTTAATTGCTGAGCATTAGGACATGTTCAGAGCTGCAGCGTGTCACACAGCATGAGTCATTCAGCCCACAGTGTCACTTCACAAGACCTCAGTGGAAAGCAGGACGTCCGCAAGGCAAACAGTGATGAACGTGCTATTCTAGGAATGAATATGAAAAAGGAGCTGGAAAATATGCTTCTCGTTCTCCAATTTGAAGTTTTCCACCACTTGCTCAATTTTTTCAATGGGTCATTCTGAAGAAGTGATGAAAGCAAAAGAGAAGGGATGACTGAACAAGAGGTCTACATGAATCATGCAGAGGGGAGGAAAGAGGCATATGGTTCGCAGAGAGCGCACTTGAGACTGGATGTAACGCAGGGGCTCTTAAATCTATCCAAGCCCCAAGAGAATACCCTCAGAAAATGAGCTCTCTATCTGAGCTACTGCCTCAGCTGGCTGTGAAAGACATCAGTTCAGGCCGAAGCTTAAATCACTGTCATCGTTTTATTTGCTATGGGTCATTTTAAAGCTTGAGATTATTACATCTAAACGCAGGAGGATTTGCTAATGTAAAAAGGTGAATCCAGTTTAAAATCAGATCATCTGTGTAAACAGAGCCGCTGCACTCTGCTTTGATTTGGATTCACAAACACAGATTAAGTCTGTTACTCCTGCTTCATATTTTTCAAACAGCTTCAGACAGACTGTTTGGCTTCTTCCTTTCATTCATCTTGATTCTAATTTGTAGTTTCACTTTGGCCACACACGCTTTCCAGATTTTTACACCGGTTTTGAAACAAGAAGGACCACCCAGAAAAATTTCAGGCCTCTTTCTACTATAGCTTTCTAAGTCACTGCACACAAACCTCTCCAATTGAGCAAGAGACACATTAAAATCTAATCGGATGGCGATGACACACGGTAGTCGTGCAATGCCTTATTTGCAAAGCAGATGCAAAGCCTTGGCCTGTCCAACATTAATTACAATCACATCCAGGGAGGAAGCCGTCCCTCCTCCAGCGCGGTTAGGACTCTGTGTACGGCTGGAGGAGATGGCAACCTAATCCCCCGGTCACCGCAGAAATCTGAGGGAATCGTCAAAAGATGCACAGGACGCGATTAATCAAAGTGGAGAGCCAGATGTGCAACAACACAGGAATATAAACCCGAACTGACACAGCACAGAAATACCAAAACCACAGACACACAAACACCACGCCGCCACCATCACTCCCACACAGAAGCCAACAGAGGGGGTTCGATATTTGAGACCAAAACGACGGCCTCCTTCTGTCTGAATATCTGGTTTTCATCACTACATGTTGCAACACCAATACTCACAGGACCAATAAGTGGAGAAACATTTGCTTTTTCAAACTCCAATCCTAATTTTCATCTTCATGTGTGGTACTGGGTAGCTATTAAATGGTTTATAAAGGTGAGGATAAACTATTTGAAGTACTTCCTGTTTCAAAAGATGCTAAAGTCAGAAAAATAGATCTAAAAATAGACTACATTCCTCAGCAGTGATACACTCGCACTGTTCTCGTGGAGGATCATGACAATGCCTTTAGTTCCCAAGGAGAATGACAATCAATCTGGATTTAAGCCTCCTTGACTCCGCCGCGCCTCTGTTTATCTTTAGGCGCTCTGTTTAGAGTATCCCAGTAAACACTGAAGCTGCTAATGGAAGGAAGGCCTTTGGGCTTTTATGTTCCAAACTCGTTATGATTAAAGTGTCCCTCTTTCTCGTCACTGGAGCTAATTAAAGACAAATCTGCTTGGGTAACACAAACAATGCGACGCAATTTTATGCACAGAAACCGCAACTCGCTGCGCTTAAGGTCAACGGCAGGAATAGCCCTTTATATACAAATACCAGCCCTGGTGGTTGATGGTTTGCAGAGGATACTACGTCTATTTTCCCGCAAAGACATAAATCACGCAGTAGATTGCACACCAAGACTGACCACAGAATTTGGGTCCTATAAATGAGCCGGGGAGGGCCAATCTACCCGGAGAGAGGAGGTGTCACAGTAAATTACTCCAAAAGAATACATACCTCATCAGTTTTTCTAACCCGCGGAGGAGACGGGGGACTATCTGTCCTCCGTGTGGTTCACACAATGAGATGATCCTTTTCTATGCATAATGGTGCATCTATTGTGCTAGTGCCCTGTCTTCAGTGATAGTGGTAACTCAACATGTGGGACAACTATGAGCTCCAGGTGGCGTCAAAAGAAGTCCAATGCGAAACACAAAATATATATGTTAAGATGAGCAGGAAACTTAATGCAAGCGTCATTTAGAAAATCACATCCCCATAAATGCAGATCATTTTGTTGTATAAGATTACTCCTAGCGATCCTCCACATCAACCTTGCCTGTGCCAAACACCTGTTCACCCTTAATTCGCTCTCGCGAGTGAGATTTTCGAATCCATTCATCTCGCAACAGCGCAAATACGCACAAAAAAATGATTTCAAGTAACTTACCTAAGTTAACGAAGCTCATCACCATGTCTGCGTCGTTTAGAAAGGCAGCTTCTTGATATGTGGCCAGAGGGGGACTCTGGGTCGTCCGCATCGTCTGATATCGGTCCAACATGCCGTCCACTTGGCTTTTCTCTTCGCTAGATATGGTGTTGTACAAGTCCAACATGAAAAGTGGAGCGGAATTGTACTTTCCGTGTGACAGATGCGGTCTCGGTCTGTGCGGCAGCCCGAGGATGGACAGGATCTCCTTCTGCATCTCCCTCTTCTCGTGCGTCCGCAGCCGCCGGTGGATGAAACCCGGGTGCACTTCGTTGTTTCCATCCAGTGAATAATTACTCCCCGCGACCAGGAACATGCAGTAACAAGCGCTCCACCACAATCCGGCCAAGGCAAGCCAGCAGTTGGTCATGGTGTTGTCACGCTGTGCTCTCCGGAGTCCCAAGTGTGTCTGGCTTGTAGCTGCAGTCGTCTTTCCAAATGTAAAATGTGCGTAATGGTAACCAAAGTCCGTCCGAGCGCGCTCTTATCGGTCGCAGCCGCAGATCAAAAGCGTGCAGAAACTCGTGTATCAAGCCATTTGAAATACTTTCTAAAGAGAAATGCGCAAAATAGTGTCGGTCCTGCGTTCATTTCTGATTCCCGTAGCGCGCTGTGCTGCTTCAGGATAAAGTGCACCATGTGAAACTTTATTCTGAGCGCTCCGGCAAGTCGGTCAAAAGACACCGCTTGATACGAAGTTCACCAATAAAACACTAACAAGTCCTCGGAAAGAAGCCATTTTACTTAAGCGGATATGTTTGCTCTCCAAAATACAAGGTTTTCCAACGTTGCGCACGGACAGAAGCCGCCCTTTAAGAGTCGGAGTGGTCTCAGTGACGGCCACCTACTCCCACAGGCTGTGTGTGAGTCTCACAGAAGTCCGCAGGTTGCAGTCCATAATATGCGTGCGCGCGTGTAAACGCGTGTGTGTGCGTCTGCGTGTGAGTGTGTGTTCTGAAACCGCCCACTCCGTGCGCACTTAGCCAGAGGTGGAGCTCTTCAGGCTACAAGGACAACTCTAACATCATATTTCCATATTTTGTTCGCTGCAGAATAACAGCCTGTCTACTCTAATCAAATCGCCAAGTTAGTCTACTCTGCATTTGTATTGCTCATAATGTTCCCGCTACATCGTTTTACAGTCACAGATATAATGACTTCATCACAAGCCCGGCTTCTGATTATTTATTAACTTTTGCATGCTATTACTAGCAGTGGGGTATAACTTCAGATCAGTTCTCTGCAGCAGGGTGAATGTAGGGTTACACTTCTGTTTCATAAGGTTTGGATGCTTGTGTACATGTTGAAATTAATGAAATTGTCAAATCTGCTGCAATGAATTACATCGTTCCACCTCCAGAATAAAGGTGTGTATCCACTCCGCTGAAGCAGAATAAGTATTGCCCAGTTGAGGCACGACCCCTGACGATGGAGAGGGAAACAGCAAGCAGTGACGCACAGCGCCAGAGAAAGTATCTGCTTTAAACACTACGGGAAGAAACGGCCTTAAGTGTTCCAATTAATTGTATAACTTAACATTTAAATAAACCAGCTGCGTGACGGGGCTGCACCTTCGACTCGCCATCCTTGTTAAATATGAACACATCGCAATAATTAGTCAAATGCCTGCTGTATAACATCGTGCCATACTACAGGTCAATTATTATAAAATACTAGCAGAGCACAGCTGAATGTCCCAGAAACCTCTACGTGAAAAAAAAAGGAATTCTTTAAAATCGTTATTTCCTTCCCTATCTCCTCTTCCTCCCATCATTCCTTTCACCCTAACCTGTGTTATGTCTTCATGGTCCCCTCAGACTGCGATGGCCCTGGTGATAAGGCCCAAAGGTGTCCGTATCTCTCTGTGTCTCTGCTACTGCTGCCAGAGCCTATCTTATCTGCATGTGAAGAGTGAGAACCAGCATCAAAGCTGCACATACCACCGCCAAACACACACACACACACACACACACACACACACACACACACTTACTGCGTGGTAGCTTTCAGTCTCATACAGCTAAAACAAAATGTCAGATTTTTACTTTGCATAAGTCATTTCACAGCATGTTAAAAGGTCCATGGTGGTGTTATTGCCTGCTTTTGCCCATTCAATAAAACGTTTGTAGACTGATTATTACTGGCAATCATTTTAAGTTGAACTATACCAGATGAGATTTTAAAATGTTTTTCCTGTCAACCAAGCAGAAATCCTGTCAGTACAGAATGAAAATAATGTTTGCACTATACTAGACTTGGACCGTGTTTCATATAAAATGATGGGAATACCTGTGTGCCTGTGTGTGTGTGCGTTAGAGAGGAAACCAACTGACCAAAGTCTAAAATACCTGAACCAGGGCTGAAGACACCATACTGGGCTGACAGAGAACCAGTGCCCTCAAGGATGTAATTTATCAGCTCTTTAGCTTTTTCTTGGACTCAAAATTTCCATTTTCTTAAAATGAGAGCTTATTCCTGATTTATAATACAGATTCAGTGCTTAAGATGAGTTTGAGCAACAGAAAATAAAAATGACTTATTTAGTTGGCAATGTCCCAGTGAATGTGAGTTTCAAGATGCTTTTTTGGCTTTGGGACTAAACAAACAGGGAAATAGTCCTTTTGAGGATAAAACTATGAACAGAAATTGGTGATTTTTACTGCCTCATATGAGTCAGCTCATGGAATCCATGTTTTAAACACTTCATGGGCCACTAACCTTGGGCATGTATCATATTAAACAATCACAAGCCAGCACAAACACACTTCTACTTCTTTGGTGCCTTCCAGTGCTATCACAACGATCCAGTGGTAAACAGGCTGCACGCTGTAGGCGGACAATGACTGAAAAAAAGCACATAAATACTTCTATATGTCTTTAACATTTGACTTGACATTAACTGTGTGTTTGTGTGTGTGTGTGTGTGTGTGTGTGTGTGTGTGTGTATCCCCGGAGGCAGAGCAGGTGATGTGTGAGTATGCTGGGTGAATTGGAAGCAGAGGGAGGAGGAGGAAACATTAAACAGAGGTTCTGTCTCCTGTCATCACACTGTCTAGACAGGACACCTCCTAGACCTAATGAGGTCTTTGTCTGTCTCTATCTGTCTTTAAAACACACACACACACACACACCAGTTTTAGTTTATCTTCAGTCTTCCTGTGAGACATTTATATTAAAGAGCATTAAAAAGGCCACAACAGAGTTCATGCAAACTTGCATACAGAGAATCTTAAGTTTACCTAAGACACACACACACACACACACACACACACACACACACACACACACACACACACACACACACACACACACACACACACACACACACACACACACACACACACACACACACACACACAC
>JAVQJL010000822.1:0-24522 GCA_036024295.1 Nannoperca obscura
GTGTGTGTGTGTGTGTGTGTGCGTGTGTGTGTGTGAGAGAAGGGGATGGCAGCAGTAATGTTCTAAATCCAGTCAGTGAAGCCTTCAGGGCCTTGGCTTTTGAGACGCTTAATAATAATTACACACACTTTTCTCGCTCATATATTCATTCACATCTTTCTCCTCCACTGAGCTCACTGTTCTCCAGGCTCCCGACCTTTTATTCTTTCTTGCATTTGCTGTTCTCTTCTTTTTATACTTTATCTCCGAAGTCTTCTCACATATAGTACATGTACTTCCCACCTCTTTTCTCCTCCCCCCTCTTCCATCCACTCTTTGTATATTTCTTTATGCCAAAGCTCGGTGTGTTGTTTTTAGTTTATTATGTCCTGCTGAGTTTTCTTCCAATTATGGCATATTACTTTACAAATCTTAACTCATCCTGTGTAAAGAAGCAGCTGCAGTCTTCACCTTTTTGTGCTCCTGGCTGACCATCACTGCATTTCTCTTGTCTTTTATTCTGTTGATAAAGGACAGAGACGACTGTGGGAGGCTGTGAAAAGGAGGAAAGCCATGTGCAAGCGCAAGTCCTGGATGAGCAAGGTGACAGACATAGATAGGCACAACACACACACACACACACACACACACACACAACTCATTTATTATGGTAAATGGTATGCTTGACATTATGTCGCCACAGTGGTGTCTGTGGTCTATCTGTCAGTGTGAACACATTCATGTGAACACAATGACTTGTGAACAATACAGGGTAAACCAGTTGTCCCCTTTTCAGATAAGAACACATTTTGCAACACTTTGCTGAATTAATTTGTAAGTCATCAATTTAAAGTTTATTAACAAAAACATAAATTCTACAATGCAGCTAGTCTGCTGTTAAGTGACTCTAAACTGCTGTGGCAATAAATCAGGACATACAACAAAGGAAGAAAGTCTGAGTCAAGTCTCAAGTCTTTAGAGGGAAAGGACGTGACTTGCAAGTCGAACTTTTCCCGGTCCTTCAATTCTTAGTGTGAAAATTACAAGAACACAATGGCAGAGATGACACCAAATGTTTCTTTTTCAGTGATTCTTCGATTAGTTCTGTGACTTCTTTTCAAAAAACCAAAACATCTGGGATGTTCTCTACAGATGCGTACACATCTGTAGGCAACATTTCTCTAGTGAACAAGACGGCTTGACCATTCAAGGATGATGATGGATGAGGATGAGCATGTCCACATTCTCTCTCACACACACGCACACAAGTCAAGTCACAAGAGCTGGTGACACATTCAGAGGATGCTGCATTCACAGACATTTTGTCTCATGAAGCATAAGGTTTGTCCCTTAAAGAGACAGAACCATGCATTCACTTTCACATTTAAATAAAGGCTGAAAGATAAACAATGAACAGGTCGCCTATACACAAACTCTGATACACCTACACACACACACGGCTCGCAGGAATGAAGTGTCTAAAGGAATACTGAGCAGATGTTGCGTGTGTGTTGGCTGTTCTGAGTGGAAGTTGTCGGTGCTTACTGTCTATAATTACACCTGCCTGTTTCCCCCCCACTGGCACCATCATCAGCTAAAGTAATCTGCCTCCTCAGCCCTGTGTGTGTGTGTGTGGCGCCATAGTCAGAATCTTTTGAATGTCGCACCTCCTATTTGAAACCCACACTCACCACACAGTGACAGTGGTGTTTTTATAAAGGTCTGCAGTATTATGTCATGTCTGGTCCAGTGTGAATGTGAAACCACACACCGAGTGCTACTGTTTATATCTGGCCAGTCAAACATGTGTGGCACTTGTGGGATTCATTGACACCTCTTTTTCACTGATTGTACCATTTGTAAGTACTGAGCTTCACATTGGTTTCATGCCATTTCATTGGATTTGTAGCACCAGTGTGTGTGCATTCTTATTTTGGGCCTCTAAACAAAGGTTTTCCTTAATGGCTCTGCACAGCACACACATTGTAACAGGTTCAAATTGAAGAGAAGGACTCACACAAACACACATATATATTATGCACACAGAAACATTCAGGTCATTTAATCTTATAGTGCTTCTTAATGAGGACTTCCTAACAGCTAAGTCATTCCGGCTGTGTTGTAAGTGCTTAAGCCAAGAGGGAGGAAATGTCTCTCTCTCCCATAATTGTGTGTGTGTGTGTGTGTGTGTGTGTGTGTGTGTGTGTGTGTGTTGCTGTGGGCCTACTACAGTAATCCTGTGTGTGGAAGGGGAGAGCAGACAAGGGAGAAAGCGTGATAAAGTGGAAAAAGAGATGGAGATAATTGGAGAGATAATTGAAATGAGTGTCTGGTCTATTCCCTCCATCTCAGTGTCTCCTGAGTGCAAAGTAACCAGGCAGATAACTTAACTACACCACCACTCATGCTTGTTTCTTCCTTTTTCTTCTTCAGTATGGACCTTTTCACTACTGTTTTACAGTTAAAACACACTTTTTGACACTTTTCACCTTCCTCCTCGTGTTCCTCCCTAGGTATTTAGTGGTAAGCGTCCAGACGGAGGAGACTTCCCCCAGCAGGGCCAGCCGGCCTCCTCCTTTCGTAAGCTGTCTCCCACACCTCCGCTGGGCTTGGGGGAGGGAGTACTGGCCACACAGCCTGGCGGTGGCAATGCTCCCCTTGACGGGCAGCAGCAGCAGCAGCAGGCTCTGACCTGCCTCATCCCAGAGAAGGATCTGACGCTGTTTGAGAAGCTGGGGGACGGCTCCTTTGGTGTTGTGAAGAGAGGAGAGTGGCTGACACCTGCAGGGAAGGTGGTGAGGAGAGCAGCACTTTACATTTATTTAGTTCTCTATAAAAACACTCTTGTATGCTGAAGAAGAACACAGCACTGGAGCTCTTTTGCGTAAAACGTGTGTCTTGTTTGCATTTTTTCATGCTGATGTAGGAATAAATAACAGCTGGAGCACAAATCTGTGTACTCATACTGTTATGATCAGAAAGAGCACTGAAAGTGTGGAGAAAAACTTAAAAAAATGTATGATAACATCCGTCCTTGTTTCCAGCTGAACGTAGCTGTCAAGTGTCTGAAGACAGACGTGCTTAGCCAGCCCGAGGCTCTGGAGGACTTCATCTGTGAGGTCAACGCCATGCACTCCTTGGACCACCAGAACCTCATTCGCCTCTACGGTGTGGTGCTCACACACCCAATGAAGATGGTAGTGGACACACAGAAAATGCACACACACAGGGAGGACAGACAGACATAAACACACACATGCACCGGTAGCTTAGTCCTGTACTCTCACTCACACGCATACTGAACACAAATGTCCCTCTCAGGCATTCCCTCAGGTCGCTTCATAACCTGTTTGAATCAAGGCAACCTTTGTCATGACCGGAGAAAGTAATGAAGGGAAGAAGGGAGGGGAGCAAGTAGAAGGAGGACTAAAATAAGGGCCGACATTTCAGCCTAGTTGTTTTCATCACACTATTACCTTCTAGTTATTTCCTCTGGCATGTTTTTGATTCATATGGCCAAATAGTGTTTGACCATGTTATGACTGCCAACACATTACATTATTTTTCTTTGTCTGCATGTTTCGCCCTCCTGTTCTCACTTTATCTCCTTTCATTTTCAAACCACAACTCTCTTTCTCTACTATTTTCACATCATCTATTCCTCTGTCTGTTCCCCTTCCCCACTCCTGTCTCCCCTCTCTCTGTCCATGTTCTGAAGGTGACTGAGCTGGCTCCCCTGGGTTCTCTGCTGGAGCGCCTGCGATGTGTCCGTCCACAGGGCCCAGTGTTGATCCACACTCTGTGTCAGTATGCCGTGCAGGTGGCCTGTGGCATGGCCTATCTGGAGCAGAGGAGGTTCATCCACAGGGATCTGGCAGCCAGGTGAGGGGCCAGAGAACTTTTTAAGGTGGACTTTATACGTATTCAGCTTATAGCAGCCATTATCTGAAGAGGGTGTAGTCTTTAAATTCTTTGAAACCTATTTTTCTTTCAGGGATTTTTCTTTTACTGGTATGTTGAATTATTTATATTGCTTCAACTTCTCCTCCACCCAGAAACTTGTAGGCCATTACAGGGAGACTTGGCCCATAGACAGCATGAGTCACTGGTTGGCCGGCTGCACTGGGTGGTCTAAGTTCTTGCCCAAATTCGTCACTTTCACTTAATATGTAGATTCCTGAGAAAACCTTAATGGCTGGTAAAAATGAGTCATTTTCCCAGTTAAAGCTGTGATAAAATGGTAATGACACTTTCTGAAGCTGTGGTTTTAAATGCTGGACCTTTGAAGTTATGATCCTGCTGATTTTATAACCTACCTTCTTAATACATCTCAGGTTTATTTGATGCCTTCAATTGAAGCCTGCACCCTGTGCTAAATGTACTGTCGTTGTGTGGCACCTGAACTCTATTTTATATCATTGGATCATTGCTTGAACCGAATTGACTATTACAACTCCTCCATTTCTTGGCAGATTTACTTTGATGCACCTCTTGAATACCTACTAGGGGTGTAACCATTCACCCAAACCATGATGCGAAACCAAAATAAACCCCACATTTATAAAACCTTTATAGATTTCCCTTCCCTGGGTTTTGTTTTGATGACATCAGTAGTCTGCCACCTAAGCAAAATCCAGTAATTTTAAATTGTGGCTTTAAGTTATAGGATGGTAACAGCTGCACCCCAATGGCCATAAATCCTCCTTTGCACTAGGGTGTAGTGACTATTTGTGGAGTCACATAGTGCTGTTTTAATAGCATGTATGTTTAGATGAATAATGTACAGAAAGTTAAATATTTGTCCCTCTCTTTAGGAACATCCTGCTGGCCTCCGCTCACAGAGTGAAGATCGGTGACTTTGGCCTGATGAGAGCGCTGCCTAACAACCACGAGCACTATGTCATGCAGGAACATCGAAAGGTCCCTTTTGCATGGTAGGTGGACTGAGAGAGCAACACACTGACCAAAGCTGTGCTTAGATGCAGTCCTTGGATGGAGATGAGTGGTTTTAGGGGTTAAGCAGGGAACCCGATTTATTTTATTGCAGAAGGTTTGCATAGAAAAATCTTATCGGTCACAGCTGCATTCCAGCCATGCTGATAATTCTTCAACAACGCATGCGGATTTCTTTAGGTTTCTTTTCCAAATTCTGTCACCAAAACAGCTAGCTATCAATCGATCTTTCTTTCTACTGTTAAGTTTAAGTTTACAAACACTGTGGAAATTTAATTGAATGTTCCACTAGCACCATTAAAAAACTAAATACATTTTCTGCCCAAAGTGAGGATTTTCTTTGGACAGACTGGCAGATAACAGGTTTAATGCAGAGTCCATGTTAACGTTTGTTGTCCGTCCTGCTTCAGGTGCGCCCCAGAGAGTCTGAAGACCAGAACGTTCTCCCACGCTACCGACACGTGGATGTTTGGAGTCACTCTCTGGGAGATGTTCACACATGGCCAGGAACCCTGGCTGGGACTTAATGGGAGTCAGGTAAACACGCACTGAAAACCAAATACACTATGTATACAAAAACATCTTGTAACACAGGCAGACCCAGAGCTGGTCGCATTTATTCACATATACCCTCATATATTCTTCACTTGTCCTCTAGATCCTGCACAAGATTGATAAAGAAGGTGAACGGCTCCCTAAGCCTGAAGACTGTCCGCAGGATATCTATAACGTCATGCTGCAGTGTTGGGCTCAGAAACCAGACGACAGACCTACCTTTGTCGCCCTGCGGGAGTTCCTGCTTGAGGTAGGAGAGCTGTCATTTGTGTAACCAAAGCTGTCTGTCCAGGGTGTTTGATATGAAGGGTTTTTGTTATTTTACTTTTTAACGGTTAAAGATACTGTGTGAGCTCCAAAAAGCAAAAGACACTTGATGGTGAGGCCAGTGTTCTCTCAGCGATCCATCATCGCATATATGGATTTTTAGCTCCACCTAGTGGAGTTACTGCAGAGTAGAATCAGAAAAATGCCCTCAGCTGGAAGGACTGTGACAACCACCTTACAGAATGTCAGAAAAGTCTACAGTGTTTAAAAATGACTTGTATCTCATTTTTAATTTCTTTAGTGTGTCTTTGTATGTGTGTGTTTTTCAGAGCATGCCCACAGACATGTGCGCTCTGCAGGACTTTGACGAGCCTGACAAACTCCTCATCCAGGTCAATGATGTCATCACCATCATAGAGGGGAGGTGGGTGATAATGAGCTTGAACAAGAGCCCTCCCTGCACATCAAGGGGAAATAAATGTACTAAATTATAACAACCTACAGGTCTTTAATAGCAACATTTAAGATATTTTGACTTGAGTAGCTCATCAGTGGTCACTAATAAAAAGATACTGATAATTTCTGTTAAACTGAGCAAACTACAATAAAGATATTAAGTAGTTAAATGCCCAGTAAATGTATTTGGTGTGTGGCCCTGCAGCATCCTGCTTCATCCTCAGTATTTCCACGTCTTCCAGGGCAGAGAACTACTGGTGGCGAGGTCAAAACAAGCGGACCCTTAAGGTCGGACAGTTCCCTAGGAACGTGGTGACATCGGTAGCGGGTTTGTCTGCTCATGACATCAGCCGGCCGCTCAAGAACAGCTTCATCCACACAGGACATGGAGATATCAACCCTCGTCACTGCTGGGGCTTCCCCGACAGGATCGATGAGTAAGAACCAGCTTCTAAATGTCTCATATGTATCATCATTATGTCCCATGTTGGAAGTTGTAAAAGTCTGATTAGTTGTTACTGAGTTGCATTAAAGATTTCTCACCAATAGATGGCAGTAGCACAACATTATAAATGTCCAACTTTTTAACACCCATTCAGCATAATAACATTTACTGTAAGTCTGCCCCCTCTCGTCCCTCCAGTTTGTACCTCGGTAACCCCATGGATCCTCCTGATGTCCTCGGGCTACACCTCAGCGGTGCTCGGCCCACACAGCTACCAGGACGAGCTAACAGTGAGTACCAGAGCTCCAAGTGAAGACCTTAAACACGCCATAATGGTGTCCATTGTTATTGACAAATACCAAGAATAAACACTCTCGTAAGACCACACAGCATCCACCATCTCAGGGTTCAAACTAGTTGTCACTACTGATCCGGACCCGATTAGCATTTAGCTCATGAGCTAAGTCACAGCTGGAACAGGCTTGGTACTCCAGCACTGAAAATACATAGAAAGTATAGAACTATAAATGTAAGATTTCCACATTGAAAAAGGTGCAGCAATCCTGTTTTTGTTTTCTATATTTTAAGGTTATGGCAGTGCAGATCTCGCACCAACCATCTTCATTTTTCTTAACACTTGCTGGCAAAGCTGTCATATGCAGTCTGACATTTGCTTCCTGCTTTTTCTTTCTTATCTTCCTCTCTTTGCTGCTGTCTTTTTGTTTCTCTGTTGCCGTTACTCCTTTGCGGTGGCGGTATTTGCTTTTATTCTTCCAGAGGAGCCTCCTCCCCGGCCTCCTCAACCAACCGTGATAATCAAGAGTAAGTCTGGTTTCACTCAGCAGCTCCTCACCCATTGCTCCTGCCCTCTCTGTTCCCTCCTAGCTCCACTCCTCCAAGGTACATCCACTTTTTTTGTCTCTCCTCTGCCCGTTTTTGCAGTGATTCTGTCATCACAGTATTTCCTTTCTTAACATCACTGTCCCTCCATCTTTCCTCCTTTGTGTCCCTCTAACAGGTGTGCAGTGTCCTTGCTGTGCACTATAGGACTAACTTCAAACCTGGAGACTGTGTGGAGTTTGTCTTGTATTTTGTGGTGTGATCTTAAAGAGCCTGGGTGTCATCGCTCTCTAATATGTTTTCATTCAAGTAATGAATGTACTGTGTGTTTGTGTCTCCAGAGCCTTGCTATGATCCAGTAAACGATGATGAGGATCTGACGTTGGCAGGACTGAAGAGATTGTCACTTCGGAAAACGGGTTCTGTCAAAGGCTTAAAACTTAAACCTGCTGCGTGGGTCTCTGCTTCCAAACAGGGGAGTGGCTGGATTTCAGGCTCAGGCCACATCGTCAGCAGCGAAGTGTCTCTCATTGACTTTGGGGAGGAATTCCCCCCGCCCACACCCTCCCCCTCCCCCTCCCCTGGGGTTGAAATTCAGATTCCTTACCTGGCGAAGCTAGCTTTGGAAGCACAGAACATCCTGGACCGGACTCCGCCCCAGAGTCCATCTAGATCGTTGCCCCGCCCCCTTCACCCTACGCCAGTAGTGGACTGGGATGCTCGGCCATTACCCCCACCCCCGGCCTATGACGATGTAGCCCTAGACGAAGATGACATGGAGGTACGGTAGGAAGTGATACAGCACATTTCACATTATGCCAATATGTCATAAATAGGATGTTTATCTCTTTTCGGACATTCCTCCAGCAGAATGTACTGAAGCAAACCTTCTTTCTCCACAAAGGTGAGCTCCATCAACAGCTCTGAGCAGCTGCATGAGGAGGAGCAGAGTGGGGTCTGTTACCCAGAAGAGGCTCTCTCCGGACAGAATGTGGAGAGTGAGGCTCTTGTCTCCAGGGGTCCAGACAGACCGGGCCTGGACGACAACCTCTTTCTCCCCAGCAAGCAGAGCCAGGGTTTGTCCACCTCCTTCTCCCAGTCAGCAGAGATCTTCCAAGAACTCCAGCAGGAGTGCATGAGAAGGCTCAATGTACCGACTGGAAGTGCTGCACGGTCGAGCTCGCCGTCCCAGAACTCAGCTTCGTGTCCCCAGACTCCGCACACCCAGGAGGGACACCAGCAGGGCGTTCTCTTCTCCAATGAGGACAAACCCCAGATCCCCCCCCGTGTCCCCATACCCCCTCGCCCTGTAAAAAGGGGCGACTACACATCAGCTCGCTGGTCAAGGGATCTCTCACTGTCACCGACGCCAGCTGACTCCACAGAGGACGTTTCGGGCCCAGGCCAGGACCGGCCACCTCAAATCCCTCCCAGGGACCCTCTGTCCCAGCCGGGCTCCAGGACTCCCAGCCCCATGGGCCTGGTAGTGGGCTCCCCCCAGCAGAGAGTCTACTCTGTCAGCCCTGCCACCATGCAGGCTTCCCTTACCTCCTGCCCCTCCACACACACCTACGGCTCCTACCTCTCCACCTCTCCAGGTAAACTCATGCCTACTACACACAGCTTTGCCTCAGATCCTAAATATGCTGCACCCAAAGTGATCCAGGCGCAGGGGAAGGACAACGCCAGCAAGGGCCCCTGTATCCTCCCCATCGTCCGTGATGGACGTAAAGTCAGTAACACTCACTATTACCTTCTCCCAGAGAGGCCCCCATACCTCGATCGATTTGACCGCTTCTTCAGGGAGGCAGAGAGCCTGCCTGCCAGCGCAGGGGAGGAAAGGCCTGTACGGCAAGCCAACACTGCCACTGTCAGACCCATGGTGGTCAGCAGCCAGGCACTCCAGGGACCCGCCCAGGGACAGGGGCTTGTCCAGCCAAGCGAGCTGAAGGCTAATTTCTCCTCCAACAATAACAGCAGTCTGGGTGGGCCACGGTCAGGGATGAAGACATCAGTTAGTCTCCCTCGCGTCTGTTCAGACGGGCTGACAGCACCGGTGGTCACTGCTTCCTGCATCAGGACAGATGGAGGAGGGAACTCAGCTGACAGGGTGAAGATGGTAAGGTCAGGGATATTTGGATTGCATTTTGCAACTTCTCATTTAAAATACACGGCATACTTTGATTTAGATCGTGTGCTGAAGGTTTTATTTATTGCTTCAGTAATTAAAGTGTAAAGCTTTCTCACGGTCTCTCATGATGGATGTGAAACCTCTGCAGTTGAATAGTTTGGTTTCAATATATCGATGACCTCATGTCCTCCTTAATGCTACTTTGATTACTTTTTTGTAAATTAGATAAAAAAAGTACAGTCTTTAAACTAGATAGTCATCTGTTGTTAGTTTCCTTTCTCCAGAATGAGAGCATATAGTTCCATTATTATGAGATTCAGTCATTATCACACAGGTAAGAGCTAAAACACCAGTACAATGTTCAGGGTAATCCAGCAGGATTGGTCTAAGATCTTGGTCTAAGACTTTAAATGTGATGTAATAGAGTGCGGTGCAGATTTGATACACGGCTTGCTCAGGTGAAACTTGCATTGTCTCACAGTGAATGTAGCTTTTGTATGAAACATAGTGCAGTATATTACATTTGCTTATGCACTGAACACAAGGGGGCAACAGAAAGTCATTTTTTACGTGGTCCAGTTGTAGAGAGAATTGTGTGTGTTTCTTTCTCTCAGTCCCTCAGAGACTGAGAGAAAGAAAGAGCAATTTGCAATTTCTGGCACATACAGTAGCAGCTTTTAACTGCTTAAATATTTTCTAATTGAGGAGATGACCCCCCCCTCTCCTCCAATTCAGCTTTAAATCATTATCCGAACCAAATTGTGGTGTATAATGTTTCCAAACTGGAGCTGAACTTGTGAAAGCTAACGAGTCTGACTAATTAAACGGGAAGTTCCAGTTGAATCTCTTCTGTACTAAACTTGGTAGCACACTTTTTTCCAATACCGTCACAATAAAAAAGAAAGCACACAAATTGTATGACTTCTCATAACAATATGATATATATATATAATATATGCTAGCAATCTTTGGAGACAAAGGCCATATTCATTTTTGCTGTGAGTTGAATTTAAAAGGCAGAGAACCAGAGTTTGAGTGGTTTCTTTTAGCCAGCCAATTGATTCTGACACCCATTGAACCTGATTGAACTGGTGTCAGAATCACTGTGAAACACCGAAGGCGCCACATCGATCAGGCACTTGGCATTTTGTAATGGATAGCGAGATCTGTGGCCGCACACGAGCTGCAGTGAGAATGTGGGATCATATATACACTGTACTGCAGAGGAGGTCAATGCATGTACTGCACATTTACTAGCTGTAGTGGTTTAAACACTAGAGTAGTAGAAAAAAAAATCAATGTCAATGCTGCTGAAAACATAATGTATTATCTTGTTGAAATTAGACTTAGCTCAAGGTGGATTTGGATAAACATAATTAGTAGAACTCAGACAATATAATATATACAGTTTGTGAAGTGATGTGGAACTGTTCAAAAAGCCTCATGAAATCCAGTGATGCTTAAATCTAAACTTTTTCAAGTGGCACTTGTTCAAACTAAAGAGCTTAGATAGGTGCCAAAAAAGGTAGAAGAATAGAACTTTATTGTCAGATTTGGTGTCCGTACATAAGGGATTATTGCTAAATTGATACGGATGAGAGAAAGGACCCTGCGGTGTGTGCAGATGTCCCTGATGTGTTGAATGTTGAAGGTAGTACTTAATGAGGCCCTTCACTTGTAGAAGTGAGGGATCAGACCCAGGGGAACAGGTGCTGTTGGATGCTGCAGAGGCTTAAAACTGTTGATTAAGTCTGACTGACTGTGTGATTCAGGTGCAGGAGGCAGTTCACGGCGTCACATTAGAGGAGTGTCAAGCCGCCCTCCAGTACCACAACTGGAATGTCCAGAAAGCTGTGCATTATCTAAAGGTGAGAGCATTGATTAGTACACTATGAGAAAGCTCATATATGTTGTTCATACTGTGATTCTGTAGTAATCACAATGCTCTAAAGGGATCGAATGGAGCTCGGAAACTGATAAAATGTAGTAAAAGGTGATCAGACAATTACAATCAAACAATACAGAATTCAATAATTCAAATGAAATGTAAAAAGAAATGTAAAGATTAGTTTTTTTAACCTTCTGTTAGTATATAAGTGAAAAGATTAAAGTGATTGATTAAAGACATTAAAATGTAATTTATTTTACACTGCTATTATCTTATACTAGCTCTATTTATTTTCATCCCCTTAGTTCTCCTATCTTTTTGGTCTCTGCACACAGTTAATCCTCCTAATCCTAATATTATCCCCCATGCAACATTTCCCATTGTCCTCATGCTTATATGATGATGAAATTGGGTATGTTCATGTATGTCCAGCGCAGTGATAGGTTCAGGGTATGTGTGTGTGTGTGTGTGTGTGTGTGTGTGTGTGTGTGTGTGTGTTCATGTGTGTCTATAGCTAGCTTAACTGAAAACACTGGTTTCTAAACACGCAGAGCCCCATCATTTCTATGGAGTGAAAATAGTCTCAATATTTTCAAATGCATATTACATGATCTGCAATTAAAAAGTAAGATTTGTAAACAAAGTCCATAATATTGAGTACTTATAAATGTGTTCCAATCCAGATACCAAGAAATGTGAAAACCAAAGAAAATGGACGCTGGTCGCAGCGCCACAGATTTATAAATCATTGCTGTGTTTAAGTGCTGGTGGAAAACTGTGACATCTGGGCTTTTGGCGTATTCGTATTTAATTTCAGTGGGAAAGACGTTTTTCTAAATAGACAGAATAGCTTATCGCCCCTCAATTAGAGCACATACATTTACCAACCACAGACTCTATACAGGAACCTATAAATGTAAATATATGGTTTAAATAAGCTACTGCTGGGTGGTAGAGTTGCTGGGAAAACAGCCAGTCCATGCAAAAAGCGGATACAGGTGCCGTTTTTCCACTCCCCGACAGAATCCTACTCCCCTTCATGTGAACGCGCATTTACTTGGGCCGCTTATTTTCATTTAGTTCAATCTGTGTCTTAGGTTTTACATCAGTGCTCTCCCTTCCAACAAAATGAGTGTTTATACACTTCTTACCACTCAACAAAGACCAGAACATCGCAAGAGGAGGAACTTCTCACAATAAAGCGATACTATATTTAAGGTTTTAAGGTTTTTAAATGAACAACCATAATATACACCATAACGATGAACTACATAAGTACTTAGAATGCTTAATAGTTTACAAGTAATACATTTATGTAGGCTTATTATATTATTTATACTGCCATAATTCAGCCCCCACCCATATCTATTGTTTGCAAAGTCTGAGACACCTATTGTGGTTACATCTTTACATCACTGGATGGTACCATAGAAAGCACATGCTTGTAGTTACAACAGGGGCCATTTTGCAGTGGGGAGTGGGATTTTGTAGGCTGGGAGTATCCAAAATTAGGGACAAATCACAGTTTACATTTACAAATCTTATTTTTCATTTGAAGATCATGTAATACACATTTGCAAATATTATTGTGACTATTTTCTCTCCATACTTAGTGGGCAAGCTAATGCTAACAAAGTTAGCTAGCTAAAGTTACTTGGAAGTTCAGACACTATACGTCTATCTTGAAAACATCAAGGACTACAACAGAAAAAAGTCTTGAATTTTATTGTCATCCTTTACATTTTGTGGATGTATAGGATTTAATGTTTTCATTGTCAAAAATATCTAAAAACATATAATCAATTAAGCTTTAAATTATTTTTTAACAACCGAGTAGAGGTATAGGAAAAACATTTTTGAAAACGGCCTATTTCTGATTAGCTTGAGGTTAAAGGAGAAGAACTAAACCTTTGCATTTATTTTTATCCCTTATTTAAATTTTACCAATAGTAGTTATTGATGTATTGGGTTGTATTGTATGATGTCTGATAACCTTTTACTGCCACTTGTCTGTTTTTGTATTCCACAATATCAAAGTGCCATATAAAAAAAAACAGTTCATAAATAACATTATAGACGTGAAATAGTCACATTTAAAGTTAAGAGTAAATAAAAAATAATATTAGTCTCACACTGTTAAGAAAAAAATGTAAGCTGTCATGCTGAAAGGCAAGCTGAATTGTTAAAGTAAGGGCAACAAACATTTCCTGGTTCTGGTCCATCAAAATTAAGAATGAATGTAAGTTTTATTTTATATGCTCATGTCAGGATATGATAGAAGCAACTTTGTTGGGCCTTTAGGGAAAATCAGGTAATTGCTGCTGCTGCTGCTGCAATGAGCCGGCTATAAATAAAGAAAGCATATAGACACTCTGATGTGTCTACAGCAGAAATCAGCACCCACTTATCTGCCTGTGGTTGAGGCCACTGTGGCAGGATGGAGGAGGTGTTTGGATGGCAGTGGGCACAAGGGAACACTTGAGTGCTCCCTAATAGTGGAGGCAAAGTTTAGAAGACGAAGAAAAATGCCATCCAAAGGGCTCAGATTCAATCGGAGTCACAGGAGAGAGTTTGAGGAAGACACTGAGCTTCTATTAAGACTGAAATTATGTTACAGTATTTGTATTGGTGCTGCAGTCACACTGGCCTGAAGGAGTAAAAAAATATCTATTTCCTTCTCGCTCCTGGTTTCTTTTGATGATTGTTCTCATCTTTGTTTTTTGCGTCTCTCTGCAGGTGGAGCAGTTGTTCTGTTTGGGTCTGAGGAGCAGGCCAGAGTGTCTGAAGCTGCTGGAGATGTGTGACTGGAACCTGGAGGTGGCCAGCACTCACATGTTAGATAACTATGGTTCCACAACAAGACACAGGTACTGTACTGGATTCTGTAGCTTTGTTTGCTCAACTTTGACTGGCCATGTAGAATCGGACTGTACTCTCCAGCAATGACAATCCATCCACCCAACTTTATTTAATACTTAGTGGTGTCTCTTCATATAGCACCCAGAGCCTCTTATCTATATGTAAAACTCGGTTTGGGTATTGCTCAGATCAGATTTTTCTGTTTGCCTGTTTTTTAAACGAGTCCAAAGTCAGATTCCACTATGAACTGATGACAGTTTTATAGTTTATTTAGGAGGATTGTTGAAATCATCTCTGGATTTTTTTCAATCTAATCTAAATCTTCTTTATATTTGCAGACGGTGACAGAAATCTCAAGCTGCCGAGCGCTGATTAAAACTTCATCTTTGGAAAAACATCATCAGAGGAGGTGAAGAAGCTCCTGACCCCTTCCAGTTAATGCTTCAGACACACCTCCAATCAGATGATTGATAATCAAGCAGCCTTTCTAGTACAAAATATCAAACTTCATTATGGCTCCATTCATGCTTAACACGGACGAGACTGGTTCATGTTTTTGACTTTGGTCTGTCAGATATGTGATTGTTGCACGTATTAAGAAATTGCAGACCACAATACCATCAAGTTGTTCAAAGACAAAAAATGACAGACATCCTGGGTGCTACTGTACTGCGTCAGATCTACTAGCTGGTATCCTCACTTCGATCTTTTCTTTCGTTTATGGCACCAAAAAGCCTGTTTGAAAGTGAATCTGAGAGGCCAGGATAAGTTAAATAGCACAATATACACAGTAGTACTGTGTATATAAAAAAGGTCCATGCGTTGCCATGAGGTCATAGTATTTTGTCAGAATATGCCAAGAACTAGTTCAATTTAGTGAACCATGTCAGAATTTAGATACTGTATGTATGTGCAGCTATTTCATAAAATATAAATCACATTGTACCTCTAGCACGTAAAAGCACAACAACATACAAAGCTGGTATTTAATTGGCTCTCCAGGCCATATTGTGCCGGAAATCATTTGGTCCGTTTACAGTTTGAAGAGGGGGATATGATTATGCTGCTGAAAGTCGGTGGAGTCGAGGAAAAAAACGCTGTTGCAAAAGAAACATTTAGACTCCTCTACAATAAAAAAAAAAAAACTGCACTCTCTGTGCCAAAGGTCAAACGAGTCCAGTGTGGAGCTGAATCTAGAGAATTATGGAAATAGATCAGAGAAGCAGTTTGTCAAAGATTCACTTCTTTTAACGACCTACAATATATTTATATTCAAAGGGTGTAAGCAGTATCCACTTTACAAAGAGACATTTATGTATTTGTGAACAAAATATTGTTATATTATTTTAATATATTTGAACACAATGCTCAGAGACAAGAGTCAACTTTTATGTCCATTACTGGTCAGGCCGTTATTAAAATTATTGAAATGCATTACACCTTGAGTTAAATACACACACCTATTGCCACCTTTGTCAGAGGAAACTTCCTACAGCCCAGATGTAGTCTTTCCTGATTCCTTCCTTCTAAGCACTTTGCCCACACACACAACTCCTGCACATCAGCTGAAAACAAGTTGCCAGCTTGGTATTTTCTGCATGCGCCCAGACTACGTTGCCAGCTAATAACAGCAACGTCGTGAAATGTGCCCCAAAGCATTGATCCTGTCCCATAATCATCACTTAAAAACACAACTGTGATATTTTGGTCAGCAACTTTAGGGGCAATAATAAAACTGGACGCGTCAGCTCTGGGTGAATGCACTGCCGGACGTGCCAATACAACTTTGTCTGGGTATTGTCACAGTACAACCATCAGCAATGAATGGTTGCAAACTCAGTCAACATAGAAAGTTTTTGGGGTATATACGACTATTGTTCTAGATCCAAGGAGTCGACTCAAAGGAATGGAAATAAAAGGCATTCCACATGCTGTCACTTCCAAAATTCTCTTTTCAATATGGAACCGTCATAAGCCTACGGTCTGCCAGGGCAAATAAAGAGGCTTCAAAACGTGTTTGAAATATCTTTATAAAGGATGTACAGGACTGATTTTGGATGACAACCTCCAGTGAAAACTTTTTCCCACATGCAATAAGGCTGCTCTAGAACCTGTTCCCTCCCAGTCTGACCATCCATCACTGTCATCTTGTTGTGTTAAAAGAGCTTTCACCTGTCATGATGTATCCTTGTAACTGAATGCACAGGAAACACTGTTTTCAGAATAAAGTGTTTGGTGACTCAGTTAACCTCCCCAGAGTAGGATAAAGTTGTCCTTAATCACTGATCCAGAGTCAGTTTTGCCATTTTCCCCTCTGATGTGTTATGAACAAGCTGATTGATAACCAGTGCGTAAGGACAACTTGATGTGGGGGCGACTCCACAGTCTGTTCATGTGTTGTTTGTCTTTATACCAAGCTGCTGTAGTTGTATTGAAGGACTGAAGTGAACCTTGTGGTGTTATGATCAACCCAAAGCAACGTTCTCCTGTTGTGGTGTTGAGACTCTGTTCACTTCTGTTTATGCTATGTTTGTCAAATCTGTTTCTTCAGAAATTGTCTCCTATTTTATTTTATAACTCATTTGCATTGTTTTTGCAGTTTTTTCCTTCAATTGAACTTGCCATTTCCTCCTCATTTGTATGTATTTGCTTCCCAGAATGTGTTTTATTTCAAATGCCTACTGTACAGTTGGTTTTCAATGTTTCTCTCCTCCTGGGTTGATGGAAATGTTTGAGAAGTTCATGCTACCGAATATATATATGTATTTTTTATTAAAGAATGAATTATTTTTCACCCCTTTTCTTCTCTTTATTCATTTTGTTTCTGTAACTTCAGTTCACTTTTAAGTATCAAGTGCTGCTTAGTGGATATCATTCAGGATTTGGTTTTTACTAAATTAAGACATGCAAAGGAGCATTGTGTGGAACATAAGAGCTAGTTATTACAATGAGATAAATAAATTAAACCTAAGGTATTTCAATGGACACTGAAATGTTTGTGCTTTTAGAATTAATTAACAAGCACCAAATTACACCTCTAGAACGGTTATCGGTGTGGATAAAATAATCATCAGGTTTTTTTACTTATATAAGGGCTGAAAAAAATGTGTTACCCAACAAACATTTTCATAAGAGATTAATTTATTAATTGATTTGACTACAGTAGTGGAGCTTTTTCTTAAAGGGGCTGTGTGTAGTTTTCAGAAAGTCATTAATTTTGGTGAAAAGACAATAGCAGGCAGACTTGTTACTCGTTTTCATGCTCGCACAGTGACATGACATACACTAGACTAAACATGATTGACTGGCATCATGTTGATAGAAGAGGTAAGTGAAGTTACACTGTTGTTTTAGTTTGACTAATGTTATTTGTAAAAAAAAATCGGATATTTATTTATTTTATAAAGAGCATCAGCTTGCACAACAAAGGCTACATTGACTGCATCTATATAACGTTCGTTAGCCAGCTTTATCAATTACCATTTGTCCAGCTTCTACCAAGAGGCTTAGCAGTGACAGAATAGCTAAATCTGCTGTATAATAACGCTAACGGTTAGCGAACTAGACGTTTGTTGTTGACGTGATAGCTGAATGGATGCACTCATGTTTTAGCATAATAGATTTTAAACTTAATAGACTTTTATTGTCAACTAACATTACTGTATGTAAATGGTCAGGTAGTGGGTTTAGACAACAATAATACTAAACAGACTACAAGTTAGCACCATTTAGGTGAAATTGTCCCTGCATGTTCATTACCTCAAAGAAAACATTACTTTTTTTTTACAAGCTGATTTATTTCATAGAAGTACATATTTTTATACAAGTACATACAGGTTCATGTTCTCTTTTTACATGTTTTTCATGGTTTTTCTTCTTTTCTTGCTCCTATTGTCATTGCTCATGTAGGGGGGAAAAGCATGAATAAGAATCCACACTACTGACAAGTGAAGCAGTTGGTACATTCATTACATGGATATACATCAGCAGAAATGTATCAAGTATAAGCAAGGGTATCATTTTGGCAGGGAAAAATATCAGGCTGATGAAATCCAATGAAATTAAATGACTTTACAGTGGCATATAGGGGAGAGTGGGGTAATTTGTGCCATTTGTGCCTAATGCACAGAATAAGAAATTGAGCATTAGAAATAAGAAACATATCAACAGTGTTGGAGATAAATGCATCTTGCCATTACAGGGCATGATTTGTAGGCCCAACTTCTCTATGAATCATAATCAAACACAGATAGCATGTTATTTTGATAGACATAAGATTAGCGAGCAAGCAAACTAAGTTTGGATGAGCTGTAGCTGCAGAGAAGTCAGGCACTCAGGGTCGCGCATATTAGCACAACCGTTGGATTTTGGCGGAAAAAAACATCCAGAGTCCTTTACATAGAAATCAGTACACAAGCCGCTATAAGAAACCGAGAAAGTCGGGAAAGGTTTCAGGCTTTTCTCCCATCACCCTTAATCAACTGACTTTACTAGATTACTATATCTTTACTAGATATGATCAATCTATTAAAAGGCTATGTGCCACAGTCCTTTAAAGTAGCTGTAATTAAATCTCTTCTTAAATCTCTACTTGTCCTACTGGATCTTAGTGCCATATTTGATACAATTGATCATCACATTCTATTACACTTAAAGGCACAGCACTAAGCTGGTTTAAATCCTATTTATCAGATCGATATCAGTTTGTATATGTTAACGATAAATCCTCTATGCATGCCAAAGTTAGTCACGGAGTTCCACAAGGTTCTGTGCTCGGACCAGTTCTATATACCTATGCTTCCTCTAGGCAATATCATTAGGAAGCACTCCATCTGTACACATACAGATGGAGATTCATATCCCATTAATGCTTGTTACTAATTCAACTTCTTCCTTTATTTTCCACTATTTTTAGACATTTATTAGACTAAATGATTATTTATTTAAACAAAAAATAATAACAGATTAAATGGTAATGACAATCATTGTTAATGGCAACCACAGAAGTGGCATGCACATAGTGAGCTGTGCTCTGCGGTGCTGTACATTGTGTTACCAGCTCTCATGGCCTTAGTGTGTATGATGTGACATCAGTTAGGCTGTGTTTGTGTTTGTGGTTATCAACGTTCCGATGTGAGACCTTGATCCGTGTAAGAGAATAAAGCCCAGACCTTGCATATGTCGACGGTATTGATTCTCGCAAACAAACTGATCAATTGACCTCATCTTGTATATACATAGAGTCCGCTGCAACACCAAGCACTTTATGGTTCATAGTTCATAAATTGTTTCCGATGTGTTAGGACTTAAATGAGACATCCTGGACTCATTTGTTTATTGATGATACGTCTGCAATCCTGATGATGAAAAAAATCTTATTTTATTTCCAAATATAATGAGACGATATGGCAGAGCGGAGAGCGGCTTGGTGAAAGTTGTAAAAGACTGCTGAACCTTCGGTCACACAAACACACATCATCTCCCACACCATTCACCATCTTTGTTTTATACACATACACACATACACACATACACACATACACACACACACACACACACACACACACACACACACACAGTACTGTTGGTCCCGGCGAACGTCTGCTTATTAACGAGAGACCCAGAGACCCTCCATTCATCTTAGTGGTGTGTTCACGTGTGTACAATATCATTACTCAGTCCCTGGGCAAATTAATAATGTCTGTTGTTCCGGTTGTTCTGGTCATTAGAGCAGTGGGCTCACAGGAATTCCCAGATAAATTATTGGGGTCGTTACCAAACAAATGATGATAAATAAGCAAAACCAGAAGAGCTGCCAAGAAAGTGCAGAGGAACAGATAAGAGAGTACCTTGTGCCATCTGGAAAAGAAATCCTCCAGCATATATAGAACAATATATATTGTATACATTGTATATGCATTATAGAACAATATTTCAATGTCTCTCTTTGCTCTTTTTTTGATTTTTCTTTCTTTTCCGAGATAGGTATATTTTTCTGTTATTTTCCTTCCTCACCATCTACTTTGTTGTTCATAGTTGAAACATTAGTTCAGAGATGAGCATATAGCACAGGCACAAACTTTCAGTGTGCGATGGAGCAGGACAGAGACGGAGTGATGACAGGTGACGGAGAGGAGGAGACACAGGACAGACTTTTGAGAAGCCAGAGAGGAGAAAAAGAGCTTGGAACCATTCATTTTTTACAGACAATATCATACTATGATTACATCGTCATTAAAGGACTCCACTGAAAGCTGATATGTATTAGTGGATTGTGGTACATTTAAAGCTACATTAGTTTAGCAGCAGAAGCTGCAAACACAATATTGACACATTATCCCTTTTTTAACTTGATATGACAAACTTGTTAGCAAACTGTTGCTTATTCACACATCTAGCAGATACATTAACATTAGCATGCATTGGGAGTCGCGTTTATGGCCACCTGATGAGTGTAAATTTAAAATTCATTTTTTTCACTTTTAGCTCTTTTTTGGTCTCCAACTACAGAGGGAAACATCTGGCTTTTTAGCTGCTAATGATGTTTGGTACTGCTACTGAATCAGTAGTTTTTAGCAGTGGTGCTGCCTTTAGCTATCTGAAAGCGCCTTTTGTTCAATGTACTTGCAGTTTATTATAAAATAACCTTTAAACACAAACTCCCACTTGATCTCTAACCTTGACTTTCTTAACTATTTATTACCTTCTTTCAATATGTTGTGTCCAAACCTCCTCCTTGTAACCCATGATATTAACTTATACAGAAATTAATATTCTATAAGGCCTTAAAACATTACATGATGTAATCATATATATGCTGTGGAGCTTATCATATCATTTGGAATAATGAGACATGAACGTGTGAATGTCAGCTGTGAAATGTTTAGAGAGTCAGACTGTTATTGGGCTTCTGACTGTCTGACTGTTATATTGGTACATTATGTGTGTGTTCCCTCCATCGACCTCCACTCATGGATGTAATTGGATTTCTGGAAGTGCCAATACACGTGCATACCCAGACGTATTGTACAGGACTGGTGCACGTGTGAAATGTGTGACAGAGGTGGCTAAGATGAAGGCAGACTTGTAGGAGTATGATGGTATTACTCTACGACACCTGCAGGATAAAAAAATATAGTCACATTTTCTGCTGCAGAAGTAACTGTTTTAATGGAAATAAAACAGAAGTGTAACAAAACACTAATCGGTGCAAATATCAATTCTTATGTAATAAAAACCTCCTTGATATTAGAGTAGTTCCAACGGGTATACTGTTATAAATACATAGTCTGTGTGTGTGTGTGTGTGTGTGTGTGTGTGTGGAAAAGATTGCCTCCTCTGCATTAAACTTTGTCAACCTCTTTGAATCTACCGAGGAAAAAGGATGACAAAAACTTTAGAGATACACACACAACCACATGGCAATTCTTGGCATGTGACAGAAAAGTAATATAAGAAGTTACAGCTCCTAGAGGGTAATAAGAAAAAAAAGAAATCTTAACTGTTTCAATAAGCACCAAGCAATGACTTTAAACCTCTGAGATTTTAAACCCTGAAGTGAGCTGTGTAGCGACACACATAGGGAGCTACATTAAGTCGAGGCTGCAGAACAAACACAATCTCATAGTCATTTTAAAGTTTGAGGACAGTGTGAGCCTTTGTCTGTCTGCCTCTGGGTTGCTGCACTTACAGGAAAGATGCTGTATGTCTTCTGCTCTCTTGGTGTTCACTGGGTGTGAAGATAGCCATGTAGATCCCATCCAGTTTTATTCCTCAATAGCCAGGCTCTGGCCCAGTGCGCCAATTACTCTATTAGCAGTTTAAACTTCTCCAAATGTGTCTGCTCTTAAAGCTGTTCTGTGTCACATTTAAAGCTGACTAAATTAGTAAATCAGCAAATCAGAGATTGCTATTATTTCTGCCAACAAAATGTCAAAAGTTCAACTTAAATTTAGAGGTAAAGATACCCTGTGAAATTGTCTTTCAAACAGTAATGGTTATATTCATTGTTTCTCACCAAATAGCAGTGTGTGTATCCTTGAGGCCTAACAAACATTTAAATCCTTTAGTTCCTCATCAAAAGTTTGCATAGCCAATTTTTGTAATATTTCAAAGCCTCCGTTGTTTACATTCAGTTTGCTAGCTAGTCTTCTTTTCTTTTGCTGGCATATTTCTTAAAATGTCACTGCCACCAAATGTCAGTAAATTGGTGTGAAACTGGTCATCTTTGAGCATGTACATGTGCGTAATGCATGTTAAGGAATGAGACCCGCTTATCAAAATATTGATCCACAGCACAGCAAGAGGTCCACTTCTAATAAAGAACTAGAATAAAGACTGAAGAACTATCATCTGGTGTGCAACAGCAACCAAAGAGGATTATGGGAAATGTGGTTTGAGTCCAGTATTTAAAGTTGTTGATAGTAATGATGTTGCTGATTATCATAATCATTATTATAATTAATCTCAGAAAACGGTCAATGACTGATGACACTGATGTTTAAAAATGCTACAGGACCTTTAAATATTTATGAATCTTAATACAGTAAAAATTTGACAATTAAGCCATGATGTTTTGTATGAATTCCATCTATGCTGACCATCTACTTACATATCCTGTGTATTTTTGTCAAACCTTGACACCTTGGCTAAAGTTGTTTCGTGCTGGACTATTTCTTGGCCAGTGAGTCACTGGAGTCTTGGAGTGTTAGCAGGCAAACTTTGTTACTTTTGGACAAAGCCAGGCTACCTGTCTCCCCCTATTTCCTGTCTTTGTGCTAAACTAAGCTGTCCGTCTCCAGGCTGTAGCTTCATATTTAGCCTACGTATAGGAGAGGGCTATCAATCTTCTCGGCAAGAAAGTGTATGTGTATTTTTCAAAATGTCAAACTGTGTTAAAAGAACAATTTTATTAGGGTTATGAGATTTAAATCACAGTCGATGTTCCTTGATTAGACTCGACTTTCAGTGATTAAAATGTATCTTCTAAACAGTGGTGAAAGTAGTTTCTGAAACTTTACTTTAACTGGCACATTGAACAGTATTACTTTGTATTAACATTTCTACATTTTTGGTCACTGAGTATTCACATGTTATTGTGAATAACATCTATATACATTTACTAGGTTATGATCTCTTTTATGAACCACTAGTCATAAGCTTGCAAACTGGTCTCCTTTCTCAGACAATTTCACTCCCTAATTTCAGCTGGCATATACATCTCACCCGCAGGCACAAAATGATGAAATGGGATGCTTATCAGAGAGACATATTGCAGAACTGGACATCAGACATCCCAACTCAGCAATCTTCATTCTCGCAGATTTGTGCTAGCTGGTTACCTTTCCAACCTGTGAGGACAAATATTCAATATTTTGTCAGTTTTTTTTATTTTATTTTATTAAGGGTACATCTTGCCTGAAGCAGTTCTGACCAGGCAGTTATTCAGATTGTGCCATCAGAATTTCAATCAAGCCAAACCAAGGTGGAGCACAGAGGAAACTGAAAAGCTCAGACTGCAAATAGGTAGGCTTCACATTCCTGCACAGACAAACTCTGGGTTTTCTATCGTAGGAAACTCCATGTTAATGTGCACAGAATACACATACAGTCAGGTCCATAAGTTTTGGGACATCGACACAATTCTCATTTTTTTGGCTCGATACACCAGCACAAAATTTGAAATGAAACAAACAAGATGTGCTTAAACTGCAGACTTTCAGCTTTAATTTGAGGGTATTTACATCCACATCAGGTGAACGGTGTAGGGATTACAACAGTTTCTAAATGTGCCTCCCACTTTTTTAAGGGACCAAAAGTAATGGGACAATCCACTCAAGAGCTATTTCATGGACAGGTGTGGGCTATTCCCTAGTTATTTCATCATCAATTAAGCAGGTAAAAGGTCAGGAGATTATTCCAGGTGTGACATTTGCATTTGGAATCTGTTGCTGTCAACTCTCAATATGAGATCCAAAGAGCTGTCGCTATCAGTGAAGCAAGCCATCATTAGGCTGAAAAAACAAAACAAACCCATCAGAGAGATGCAAAAACACTAGGTGTGGCCAAATCAACTGTTTGGAACATTCTTAAAAAAAGAACGCACCGGTGAGCTCAGCAACACCAAAAGACCCGGAAGACCGTGGAAAA
>JAVQJL010000834.1:0-13934 GCA_036024295.1 Nannoperca obscura
TTCAGGTGTCTGAACATGGGCTCCACGCTGTCCGCTCCCTGGGCGTATTTACAGAAACATGGCTGGCCCTGGATGGGCATCCCAGCATCCTTGGAGATCTTACGCAGCTGGTCTGTGAAACCCCTATACGAGGAAGAAGCAGGAGGGAAGCATGGAGCTTCAGAATGCTACAATCAAAGCTGCAAGCTTGTGCTGTTTGTTGCTTGGGGAAAAAAAGTTTTTACTATCCTGCAATAACAAAAATCAATCATTGCATTTTTCCATGAAGGTAACAAAAGTTTTCTTTTTAACATTTCTGCATAAGGCAGTTTGCAGATTTTAGGGTATGTTTTTAACATCTGGCCAGGGACTACAGATGAAAGCTAACCTTTTGTCTACCTCGGACATAGGCTTCAGTTTTTGATGAATGCAATAAAATAAAAACATAAAATTAAAGGAAATCATCCAGTTCCCTGTAGAAACACCATGGCCATCTGCAAACTGTGATAAGAGATGCTACTCTCCCTTTAGTAAATATTTAAAACAGAAATGATGAATACATGCCACATTACACATTAGAAAGATATAAATACACAAATAAAAGCATCTCTAACATCCTTGCAGGTTAATACGAAAGGGTAAATATATATAATTTAAAATAGACAATCCAATACTTAAGTGAGCCTCGTAACTGCATGCCGACAGTGACTGACGACAGAATCTCAGAAAAGGACTTTTGATAACCTTACGGGGGACAAAAAACCTATTTGCAAATAATCATACTTTAGGATTTCTTCTCGACACTGCCTCTGTGTGGCGAAGCAGGCGATAGCCCACATCTTGATCTCCACCCCGGTGTGGAACTGCTTCCCCCTCATGTCCCACACGCCATGGCTGGGTGTGGCTACAGTGCGGTTCTGAAACAACATTGCAGTCTCACCACATGTACTCAGGATTATGTGGGCAAACACTCACATTCATACTGGTCAAGCAGACTCACCCTTAAACACAAGTGTGCACACAAACTCGCATACACATACAAACACACGCTTACTTTCTAAAAAAACCCACAGAACCAACACATACTCTTCATCCATACCAAAATGTATTAACATTTTTGTACATAAATTCACATGTTGAAAAGAAAATTCAGACAAAGAAACATGCATTTACACCAGAGGATCATTTAACATTAGAATGTAATCATAATTATCACTAAGTGGTTTTGATGTGAACTTTGAATTGTATTGCAAAGGTAGAGTGATGCACTGTGTGATGAAATCTATAGTATTCAATTCAGTTCAGTGCATAATGGTGCCTTAGTTCTCAGCAATACGCACACAGATGTTAATAAACACTGTGGTTCAGTCTCAATAAATTGCTTCATTATCCAATTTTTGGAAATCCCTTCAACCCACCTAATTCTCGACTTTAAGAAAATTAACATTAGGCAAAAAACTGGCAACGTTTTTGGCTAGATCTGCCATAATGATCGATACTTTGGAAGCTATGCACTCATGATTTGAGTTTCTTTTTTTAAAAGGTAGAATTTAAATATTGCAATACTGAGACTCAACCACAAAAAAGTCCACCACGAACTACAAACAGAAGCCAGTGGGTTAGTTCCCCTTAGAGACAGTGGAGTAAGGGCTGAGGAAGGGGAGGAGCATGTCAGACAAACAGAAAGAATGGGCGTGATTTAAAAGAAGGGTACCATAAAGTGCTCTGTGCTCACCCTGCCGCCGTACTGCAGCATGGGGGCGGGTAGCACTCGCCCCGTCACGTGGGCCATCTCGTCGCGCACCTTGAACTGGAATTCCTGGACAAAAGGGTCTGCCTCGTAGTTGGCACTGCGCACCTGCAGGGTGAGCGGGTGGGAAAATTGGACACTAGGTCAGGCCACCATGGTTAATGACAGCGGGAGTAAAGACAATTGCTGTACCAAAAAGGTCATAGTATACGGCCGCGTGCTCTACTGAAGTATCTTTACCTGCTCACTCATTGTGGTGGTTTTAGCTTAAAGAAATAGTTCAACATTTTGGGAAATAAGCTTTGCTTTCTTGCAGAGCGTTCGTTGAGAAGAACGATACCACTCTCAAATCTGTCCGCTAATATTAGGTTACAGCCAGCAGATGGTTAGCTTAGCTCAGCGTACAGGAAAGCTAGCCATTTTCCCGTTTCTAGTCTTTAAGCTAAGCTAACCAGCTGCTAACCATAAGCTTATATCTAATGGAGAGCTCTGCGAGTAGGTATTCATCTTTTCGTCTAACTCTCGACCAGACCACCTTATGTCTCTGCTTGTTGCAGAAAAGCGCCGCCTCATTAGGGTACCTGCAGGTGTATGTATGGGTGTATGAGTTTTCCGATATGCTTCTTATGCTGTGAGCATTTCTATTGTTTTCATTCTTTTATAAATATGTTGGTGGATTGAAAAAAATGGAATGTTACATTTGTGACATACCACAAAATGTCATGTGCCAGCATCCTAATCCAAAACCACTGAAAAGCACAGGGTTCATGATCAGCCCAGCTGGCACGATATCCAAATATATTAGAGAATTCATTATGTACTTCTGACAGACACTGCTTATCTGCTTGCTTTGTCCTTTTTTTTTGTCTCTCAACCTCTGCTACTCCACCCACGCTGTCCTGCCAGTTTCAAGCTACTGTGCATCTAAATGAAAACGCCACCACACAAATGTCTGCAGTGATTTCCTGTAAGCAAGTCAGTCCAGTAATTTAGCTCCTGAGTGAAGAGATAGGCAGACGTGGTTTAATAAGGTAACAACAGGTACTAAAATGTGCATTGCTAATCTGATGGTGGCCAGAGGCAGCGTACAGTCTGTCAATCTTTCCATAAACAATACGCTGCAGACATTGCAGAAGGCTCACGCACACATTAAAGCCATTACGACTCTGGCATTTGTTGACCCTAGGAACGCCTGCCTGGTAATTGCCAAATGCGAAAGACAAGCAACCAGACCTGCCACTGTTAACGATATAAAATGAGAATCTGGGAGAGGTGATTACAACAAAAAGAGATTTGATATAAGAGATGAGATGAACAGCATGGCAACCAAGTGTTGACAAGCTTAGCAACACGGGCATTTCATAAACATGTGTGTGTCCAACTAACTGGCTATCCAAATGTAACATGATGAATTCAGCGTAGGCTAAAAGATTCCATATACTCATTTATTACAGCATATTAGTTCTATGGGTACATGGACTTTTCTTGCCCTGAATATAGCCACACAGGCAGCGTTTTGTCCTTGGCTGTGTCCACACCCACCTTCTTTAACTTGCAACAATGTACAGTATAATCTAAACCTAACCACTTGAACACAAAATAAGATGTTCTGCCTAGACACATTTCAGTGGAATAACTGGACAGATTATGATGCACAAATATTATTTGTTTGTTCAGTTATTCCACTTTGTACCATCGGTAGGAAAAAAATATATTATATTACAATAATATATTGACTTTGCTTGTCTATACTGAAGGAATATTTGGCACCTACAGTCCTACTAATCATCAGATGCCACTCAATATCAGTTCAGTGTTCAAACAGGGTGTCTATGATAGGTGAGATCATGATTCAGCAGGTGTTCCCTACTCACCAGCCTGCTGATCTCCTCCTGCCTGTCAGGTGCAGAGCGAGCTGTGGCCTTGATCATAGTGGAGGTCTGATTATCTGTCAGCTTCTTGATGCACCGTTGACCGGCTACAATGTTACACACCTGCAAGAAAACAAAGGCTAATGTTTTAACAGAAACTTGGGACATGTATCTTTAATCATTTTAGTGATTTTTTTATTTTTTGTTTGTTTAGCAAACGATTTTCTGCAGCTGCCTTGCTTCTTATTTATTTATACAGTCGATATACAGGTTCACTTGGGAGCTGCCCAGAATACCACAAACTGCAGATTTTATCATACTTGGAAATTTAAACCCGATGAAAAAAAAAAAAAAATGAATAAGAGCAATAGCAACTTGTTTTCTCTCACCTCCAGGGGCAGGTAGGTGTGCTTTTGCTCCTGGCCCACCTGTAGACATGGCAAATGTGGGTACTTAAGCTGCAGGTTGTACTTCTCCCTGAAGTACTGGGCTACAGTACGCTCTACAGTCTGGCCATTTTCCAACTGTAGAGGGAACCTGCAGAGAAAGAGAAATGTCAAAAACCACACTGCCACTGAGGGCACTTTAATTAGATTGAAGTGTGTAGCCATCTACTGCCAAACCTTACAAATCACCATTCAAATATCATTCTGTATCTCAACTCTTTGTGTTCTAACAGCATATTGATAAATGGCACATTGCCATACATATGGCAATCGTTTTTATGGCCATATGGTGAAATAAACGCCATGTGAAGGATAACACACAGCGAGGTATTTTACTCTGGATGCCAAACACTGAAGATGAGGAGCTGCACACAAAACCTACTTCATTAACGGATGACTAATGTTGACCGCATGGTTGTCAGATGAGTCAGCCATTATCAGTGTTTTTTAGTTTTTTTTTTTGGTGCTAAATTCAGTGATGGAATCCTCTGTGCGTTTCCACCGGGGGTTTCCACCCCCCCGCCCACAGTCTCCTGCTCCCTCGGCCGCCCAGATGCTGACTCACGTTTGATGGCTGGCAGGCCGACGGGTCACGTTGCAGACGCGGTACTTCCTTCGCATGGTTCCACAGTGCGTCACCTCCACCTTCAAACCTGGTGAATAATATGAAGTGTTGGAGTAGCATTAAGAATGTGTCCGTCCGTGAACGGCTCCAACATGTGCTCTCCCTTTTCCTGCTCAAACTGTCTATAGCCCCCCCCAAGCACATAATGCAATTGTATTCATCTTATTTAACCCTCTTCCTCACATGCAGGCACATTTTATTTTACAGCGCCGTCTTCACCTTTGATTTCTTTGGTGAATTTGACCCGGTGCGAGTCTGTGAGAGGACGAGGCTGCTCGTCTATGTTGTGGATGTCCAGCACTTCACACATGAACTGGATGACTGGCTGGGCCTTGTAGAAGGCCGTGGCAGACACTGCAAAATAAAGCAAGGACAAGAGTTATTTATGACAAAAAAAAAAAAAAAAAAAAACACAACATAATATACTACAACACTACACTGCACTTCTGTAAAGCAACAGTGTTATACCACTGGCTGCAGTAGTATACAGCACTGAACAGAGATGTAAAACCTTTATCCAGTAAAAAGATCCTGTCTGATATTGTAGGCTAATGGGGACTTTGATAGACTTTGTTTGAAGCAAGACTTGGACTGTGAGCCATTTTCGCCAGTCCTTCAGAAGACCATATGTTCAAAATTGTATATACTTTATACAACTTATTTATATGTAAATTTTCACACAACAAACTGAAACGCAGCTTCAAAGGCAATGCTTGAATGCCAGACACATTTTAAAACAGGAATGTGTTTTTCTTGAATGTGCAATGTAGCCATTATGAAGCTCTTGTAGAGGCAAAATTTAAATCTGGGGGAAACAAGAACAGAGGATGAGAAAAGACAAAGCAAGATAAAAAGAATTTCAAAAATGCACACAGAGATGAAGAGAGTGTTGCGTTTGAGGAAGTTGTTGTTGACGAATATTCGGATTGGCGTGTTTGATGAAAGCCATGAAAGTGCATATCCACGAGCGATGCCTAAGACGACTGCAGATTACTGCATTGTACACACCGTCTTACACCTCGGGTTCGCCTCGTGAGACATTCCATCGGCAGGAACTGACATCACGCCTAATTGTCCTCCTCACGCGTTGTCATTTTCATTTTGTGTGTTTGAGAGGGTTTATGAGTCATTCATGCAAATGTAAAATGTAATTTTATATTGTAATTTTTATTTCTCTGTAATTACAATTACTTGGTATATGCGCCTCATGATACAGAGCGTGGGAAGCAGTCTTTGTTGCCTTCATGCACATGTAATCAAATGGGCTTGGTGGTATGCTGTGCCGGTACACGCTGCCATACGCTTTACTGAAACACTTCTAGTTGTAGTCTGTCGCTGGAGAGCTAACATGAGACTTGAGACGACCAATTGATTTGACCGCTTTCCAAGGATGAGAGGGCGGGAAAAAGAGACATGAGAGAGCAGAGAGGGAAGGATTCAAAAACAGACAGAGGCTTCAAGCACTCGGAGCAAAACAAAAGGAAATGCTCCACACATCTACCCTCCTGACCCCAGAAACCAGTCTCTCACTCTCACACACACACACACACACACACACAAACTAGTTGCACCCGTCTCCACAGCAACCAACTAGTCAGTTCCCATCCAGCCAAAAACCCACCTCCCTCCCAGTTCCTTGGTAGCCAACAACCTCCTGCAGCGTGCATATGGCAAAACACATTCTCCACCACCCTTTCTGACACTTATGTTCTACAAATAATAACAGACTGAAATTGTAGCTTTCTGTTCTAGGTCATCAAACAGAGCTTTTCTACTGACAAGAGGCCAGTGAAGTCCAATTGCCAAACTACAACTTGTACCATTCAATTCATTTCAAAGAAAACCGCTTCTGACAAAAGAGTAACGTGTGATATCAGAGTAGGAGCGATGCTGTCACCATGTAAAGCTCAACTTATTCAGCAGCCTTTACAAGCAATGAAGCAACAAGTAGTACACGTTTCGAGTGTGAAGAAAAAACAAAAAAACAACCAAAATAAAAAGCAAATATATCTGGTAGTTTCAATCTCTCGATCTCCCATGAAATGTGTTCTGCTTCATGAAAAAATGATTTGGTTTCACCACAACTTCAGCCTCCGTGATGAGGAAAACACCTCCGGAGTATCGCGCAGACCTCATTCCAATGACGTAGCTTTCTCGTGAGCGTGACATTGTCAAGTGAGATTTACGTTAAATACAGCTATTAGGTTTCCTCAAACATAACATGACTGAAAGTAAATTGATCGTGCACAAATCTCTAAAAATAGCCGGTATCATGGAGGCTCCATGTCAGTCTCATCTATCTGATTAATTATTAAAATCTAATTTCCCCTGCTGTGAAAGAGCAACAGAGAAAACAATTGATGTGTGGCTGTAAAAAGGGAAGATAATAAAAATGTCCGTATTTGAATTACAAAGATTTTTCTTTTTATATTTGAATATTTTGAATTATGGACAGCTGTATAAGCAAAGTTCTTCCTGTACAAACCCCCCCTCCCTCCCCAAAACTAAATGCAGGAAGTCTTGCTTTATATAAAGTGGTGCAGGCAACCACGGAAAAGTTATTTGAGGCAGTAAGCAATGAAATCAGCTTTTTCGTATTTTACTTAGTTGTGAGGTCACATTGTAGCCCTGAGGTGCCATCGCAGCATAACAAATGAAGAGGTAGAATTTGGTTCTCACCATCAATGTTAAGCATCATCTTCCACATGGCAGGCCGCACAGATTGATGGAAGCCGAACCAAACTTCCCTCCCACCTCCCAGGGGATGGTCGTAGCCCTCCGGGGCAGAGAAGAAGGATCGACCCACCGGAGTGTACCTAGGTGGAGAAAAGTAGCAATTATAAAAAAAAACGACCAGAGAGATTTGAAGGAATGAAATAATAAGTGGAAGGTAAAAACATCATGAAAAGGACCAGGTGACAGGAAATATAAGTTCAGTTCACACATCCTGAATTGAGAATGTGGTTCAATATGTGTTTGTACGATGTCACATTCGGCTGCTCTTCGATTTGGCCTGTGAAATGAGAGGGCGGTGAAATCGTCTGGACCCATCGACCTCTTATTACTCAGCCCAGGAGACACTTGCATATGGGCTGCATGCCTTGGAGAATCCTGCACTGACAAATGTGTCATGACGCCAATGCAATGCCGGGCTCCCGGTGGTCGTGGAGCGAGCTTAAAAGGAAAGGTGTCAATATAACCACTTTTTTAATAACTCTTTGAAAAAGATTTTCATTAAAAGCACTGGCGATGTTGTGCTCTTGCTGGGGCTCAGGGAAGAGTTATTGAGCGGAAGATCGTATGAGGTCAAATGTGGTGCCTTGTGAGAGCCCATATAAGCTTTGATTCATTTCCGTTGGGATCAGAGTGCTGATATTGGTGCCACTGTGACATAACAAATACATAGCATTTACCATGAGTATCATCATTTTAGGATTTAGATGAAGGTATGGAGATTAGGTGTGGGTAAATGAGCTGTTTCCTTATGACATGGGTCATGGGAATGAAATTAGCACCTGCCACCTGCCAGATCCAAGGTAAATGTGGCTGTGGCAGGTAAACATTCCAAGTTTTTTTCATATTTAAAAAGCAGTTCAGTTAAATATAATAAGGGATTAAGGCTACATCATATATTACACATTTCCACTGTCAGTTACCACTGAGTGTTGAGACAAAACAAATGGCCAGTAGAAATGTGCAGCAACTTGCCGCAGTGGCAGGTGAGGAAAAAAACGTAACCTCAGCACCTGGCTGGGTCTGCTGTTAAAGACTTGAAATATTTAGAGCTCCAACTGTCAAAAAAAAAAAAAACAACACAGAGAGAAGCAGCTCACTTCATGGAGGGCAGGTGTCTCAGCACCACATCCACTGCATGTACTGGGTTGGTGCTGATGGGCTTGTCCAGCTCCAGGGGCTCAGACATGCTGCGGCCAGTTAGCACCTCGTGGAGCATGTGCCAGCTGACCTGGGACACAAACTTTATGGAAACTTTGAAGGGGCGGTCTTTCCCTCCCTCGCCTGGTAGAGTGACATCCAGGTCCACCTGAGTGGGGTGGAGAGAAAGATGGAGGGTGTGAAACAGGACAAAAAGGTTAGAGCAAGGGAAGGAGTGCATTTAGTGAGAGCGGGTTTCAAGTGGAGGTTGTTGAGATTTTGTGCATTTGCATGTGTATACGCGTGGGCTGCGTGTGTTTTGGTTCAGGTAATGGTGACAAATTGAGATTGTGAGTCTGTTCACCAGATACTGCACACTTTTAACACTGGTTGTGCTGAGAGTGTGTGTGTGTGTGTGTGTGTGTGTGTCTCTTTTGTCCAGCTCACCCCTGTGGGTGCCACAGGCAGTGGGTTGGCTGTGTAAAGGCTCTTCTTTCCATCATAAACTGGCCTGCGATCCCCAAAGATTGTCACCTTAAAGTGCTGCACCATAGAGTCGACAACCTCCCTGCACAACACACACACACACACACACACGCACGCACAAACTGAGTGGTAGGTAGCAAAATGCTGACAAGTTTAAGACTTCACAAGTAGTGTTAAAACTTCCAACACATAAGATCAAACAAATCATTACCGAGACCACCTCTGAATCAAAGGTCATTGATTAAATCCAAACAATATGTGTCCATCAACAGCCAGACTCTGCAACCTTGTGTATTTGCTCACAACAAGATGCTCTATATTAGATATCAGTTGCCTGTTTCTAAATGTAAATACTGTATATGAGAAAGGTGTAGGAGGGGTTTTAAATATACTGCTCACAGGGCCCAGCCTACCTGTTGACTCGCCGTGGGCACTTGTCAGGCTTGATGTCCACCTCGTAGAGGTAGACATCCATCTTGGGGATCTCCACCTGGAAGCAGTTGGCCAGCAGCTTGATGGGCTTCCCCATGGTGCCATAGCCAGGCCGTCGTGGCATGGCGAACAGGGACTGGGCCCCAACGGCTCCTGGGAGGAGAACAAGGAGGGAGGATCAATGAAAAGAACATTTTAGAGTAGATCTGATACGCTGATCCTGGTTCATCATTCATACTGTAATGGTCTCTATTTAATACACATTACCTTTTTCCTCACTCAAGTTTAACATACTTCATTTCATTTCCAGTGAATTTTACTGATGCATAAATGATTTGTTTATGTATAAAAGAAACATGTTAACATTAAAAACAAGGTGACACACTGTAACAAGGTCAAAAGTGCCTGATGCCTGAACATTAAATGTCCAAATGTCAAGATAAGATGCAGTGTACGGGAAGCACCGACAATAAAAACACCTCACTTCAACAAACACTACACTACACTCTTAATCAATAAGTATATTGATTCGCTAATGAAGCAGTTCTAATGGCCATAAGAGAAATGTATGGGACAAGACAAATGTTGGAGTTGTTCTACAAAAGAACAATGAAGGGCAACTTTAATGGACTGTTAATTGTGTAGTGCTACTCACACACAGAAGGTGTATTTGGCAGTCTACTTACATTTGATCTAAAACAAATAACACCAAAAAAAGTACACACACAGGAGATGTCTTAGACGTGAGTCACTTTGATCCAGAACCAGCGAGTTCTGTTCAACTTAATGTGCCACACTCATGTCCGTGCTATTTTTGGGTCTGCTGAGGCTTGCCTTCAACAAATGGCTTTGCTGACGCGCGAGTACAGTTTTTGGATTGAATTTATGATGTTATCGAGCATTTTGATGTTGTTATGCAACACCTTTACACAAAAACTCAGATGAGAGTCATCCATATGCCTGGCAAGTGTTACTTTGTTTATGCTGCCCCCCTCCCCCGCAACACCCATGGTCTTTTTTTCTTTCAATTTTATTTAACAGTCTTGTTCGGTCTCCACAGCAGTCTCCATTTACTACCAGAAAAAACTGGTATCAATGTGTCATTGATAAATGAGAGTCATAGCCGAGTGTGATTCATCACTGATTTGACTCATAGGCTCACATGTGTGGGTGCTGTTGGGGTTGAGGGCCCTGCTGAGGAGAAGTTCATAAAAACATCTCCACAACAGAACAGAAAGCTTCTGTGAGGTTACAGCGGACAACATGAGCAGCCCTGTTTGTTTACAGTTGGGCTTTGGAGGTACGTGTTCCTCCGCTGGTGGGCTGTGGAGTGGAGGCTAACAGGGTTGATGGAGGGCGAACGCCTCGTGTTTGAAATATCCCGCTGGGATAAAAACGGTGAAAAAAAGAAAGAAGAGGAAAGTCTGGAATTCCTGCCACGGCTGTCCCTCTCACACAAAACTATGTGCACACACACTTTTGTTATGGTAATTCCTTTGGGGCCCTCTGTGAAGCTTGTGAGGTAAGCCCGATTTCACACACAAGAGTGACAAAAAGGAGGAAGACGGATATTCTGGTAAATCTTCATTAAGGCTACAGAAATAAGCTCGTCTACCACAGACTGAGATTGTTTCAAGAGGCTCCTCCTTTACAGAGAGAACTTTGTTCTGTCCTACGATGGTCCCGGTGAAATCGGCAAATAGGAGGAGGATAGCAGGGAGCGGCTGGATTAGAGAGTGGGCAGGGTTGGGTGTTTTCCAGCCTGCATCTGCCTCTCAGAAGAACTGGCTTCCTCTCAGCGTGACTCACCAAGCCTCCATGGGCAGAGAAACACACAGTAGAGCATCCTCGAGTCAATGCTTCTGCATTCAGTAGTGGATGAACTACAGTAGCAGTGCCAGGGTCTGGTAGTAAAAAAGAAACTTGACGTATACAACCCCCCCCCAGGGGACACTGTGATGTTATTTCGGTTCCCTCTGCAATGGTGGTGGCAAAGAAGCTGGTCATATTTCTTCAAGAACAAAATGTCTCTCCGTGTGGTGAAATGTTGCAGAAATTTAACAGGTTGCAATTGACAAAAACGTGACTCGACCCAAACCTCTTGCACAGGGAAAAAAAGAAAAATAGGAAGAATTTGGAACATTTTATTTATTTCACGTGGTAAAGTTTGATTTTCTTTTTTAAACCATCACACCGGAGCAACCTGCAGCTTAGGAAAATTCACTTTGGTCTCAACACTCAACTATGGTGATTACTGCTTGCTGTGAACACAGATGGGACCTTACAACATCACGCACATGGCAGGCAACATGCTGAGATGCTGAAAATCAACCGGGCTCGTCACACAGATGTGTTTCGCAGCCTTGGCTGAAGCTGAGCCTGATAATTCAGCAGCGCATCGGCTACCTCTCTCCTATGTGCCCTTCTCGGGGAACTATGCGTCTCAGATCCCTCCACAAAACTAACGTGACAAACATGCTTGTCCACAGGCAGAAGAGAGGAGGTCAGAGAGGGAGCTTTAACAGCAGAGTGCTTCAGTCTCAAGTTTCTACAGATTGAAGTAGGTCTGTCCATTTCCCTACTGCCGCTAGCAATAAAAGGAATACAAAGACAATATAACGACTGCTGAATGTTTAAAGACATGTAAGCGGTGTTATTGCTATGTGATGACTAAGACCTTGACTGTCAAAACGGTCATTCTCGGGGCTTGTTGGGTGTGTGGGAAGCTGTACAACCCCCTCTCAAACAAAGATGTTTGCAGGAATCTCCAAATTCTGCAAGAATAAACACAGAATACTAACCAAGAACATGTCCCGGATACAACGACCTCTGCTTCTTGTAGGTGACGCATTATAGCTGGTCATGACAAATAGTGAAAATTCAACCACAAATCTACCAGACACATGAAAGGCGGATTGATTCTTTGTACAGTGTTATGGGTTCAAGGAAACCTCCCCTTGTTGATCTGAAAAATGCCGCACTGAGTGTGTGTCTCTTTCAGATAATTACAGGAAGGACATGTTTTGACAAACAGAAGAGAGTAGATGTAATTCTCCCCCCCGTCTATCAGCATAATTCTCATTTCCTGAGCCTGTACATTCAGACTGTGAGAGAAAAAAAAAACCCTTCTTCACCATCACTTCTGTGTCATGGTGTGGATGGTAATCGCCACGCAAGCCTTGGGCCCATTGCATCCCGCTGAATGAGTAACTTAAGCGTCCTTGTTACCCTTTATTGTGCCTAGGTCTGGTGCTGGCTTATCATTATCGTTTAATGAAGATATGCAATAGCATTTTAATCATCAGTCAGCAACAGGCTACCCTCGGAGGCGCTTTCTCGAAATTAAAAATTACATATTTATATTCCTTTTCATTTACCACCACAGAAAAATTACCCAAATAAATAAATCTCAAGCTTAAAAGAAGGGGCGCATTTAGAAAGGAATTATCACATAATATGCAGGGATGCACAAATAATAGGTAGGTAATCCATGTAAATCGTCACTTAATTTTTAGAAGAATTGTTTCTCTATTTGTGGACCAAATACAGTACCTTCAAGTAAAGCAGATATTAATGTCATGAAATTAATGGTGCCAATATTCTACAAATGTTAAAAAAATAAAAAGGCGATATGCCGACTAAAATCTATGCTTTAATATGTTTCAACCCTGCAGGCTTGAAAGATGGCTCTCTTTGGTCAGCTTGGATTTATGTCACATGCACTGTACTCCAATAGTAACATGGTATCATGGCAAATATACAGTATCAGAGCATAAACTTCTCAAAGTACTTCTACGAGACCTTCAGCATAATCCACTTTCAAGGCTGTCCAGCAGCATGACTTATATGCTCCAAACACTCATATTTTTGCCTTTTTTTTTTGTTTTAAATTTTGCTGAAAACACTGCTTCAGTTTGTTGCTTGTGCACTGAGCTGATATTGTGTGCCATCAGCATTTTTCTGAATTTGTTCAATTTGATCAAAGTGCAGCTCTGGTATAATAGTGCATTTAAAAACTAATATTAATACAAGTAGTTTGAAAGTCTCAGTCCCCTCCCTAAGAATGATCTATCTTTAGATCAAATAGATTCATAAAATTCCCAAATTCCTATGGTATGTGCAACCAACATTAAACAAGTTGCATTGGTGGTTTCTGTGCCTCAATGGGAAATAAGTGGTGAGCACAAGGGTTATATTTAGTTAATTAATTGTAAACAAAGCTGAGTGATACCATTCAGCACTAGACTGCATTAGTGCACATGGAATAAATGAATCAAATACTAAAAATAAAAGGAAAAAATACTTTTCTTAGCATATTAATATTTTGCATAAATATCTCAGCTAATGTGAACCCGTTCCACTCGGCTGGTTTCCATCACAACACAGTTGCACTGTACACAGCAAATTGGAGCCAGCATAACTGTACAGTGAGACGCTAGGCTGACATGCAGTCCCTGCTGGGGCGCGCGCGC
>JAVQJL010000836.1:0-16152 GCA_036024295.1 Nannoperca obscura
GCAGCAGCAGGCGGTGCAGCAGCAGCAGGCGGTGCAGCAGCAGCAGGCGGTGCAGCAGCAGCAGCAGGCGGTGCAGCAGCAGCAGCAGGCGGTGCAGCAGCAGCAGCAGGCGGTGCAGCAGCAGCAGCAGGCGGTGCAGCAGCAGCAGGAAGACACACGCGTGATGCATCGCAGCAAAAGCAGCCTTTACTTTCCTTAGTGCTTCGCTCAAACAGAGCCAAATAAAAAGCATTCAGCGTTCAAACACTTCCCCGTTTCTCCCCCTTCCTGTTTTCCATTACGTGGGAGGAAATCGCTGAGAGGAGCCCGGCGGCCATGAATCAAGGCCGAGCGTCGGAGGCTCAGTCAGACGCCGGCTGCTGTCCTCGGGCTCATAACTCCTCCGCTGGAGGCTCGCGGGCATCGAGCAAGAGGACTTCTGAGCCCGGGGGAGGAACAAGAAGCCACGGCCGAGCCATTAACAGAGCACAAAGGCTTTCTCTTAGTCAAAGTAACGGACGGTCGTCTCCCTGGGTGATGGAGTACAGCTTCTTACAGACGAGGGCTGGGATTGGACAATATACAACTTCCTGTTCAAAGAGGAGTTTCTTCTCAGGCTTTTAAAGCTTTTATTTTACCGGCAGACGAGTCAACCGCAAAGTGTCTGGAACGTCCAACACCTTTAAATCACACACTGTAAATAAAGATGGCTGCCGTGCCTCTGCCTGCCCCCCCGGTACAAAAGAAATACGATAAGATGAACCTTTGTTAGTCCCTAGGTGGAAAAACTGCAGCGCTACAGCACAAATATTAAATAGTTAAATATAGCGTGCATTAACAATACGGAATAATAAATATATATATATACAAAAACTGTGAATTGACATTATTGTGGGTGTTGCACAGTGAAGTTTTCAGTCTGGTGGCGTGTTCTGCACCAATCCACTGCAACCACACGCATGTCAATCGTGACGCGACACAAATAACTGATAAAAACCAAAGCGATCGATCAGAAAAACAAACATCAGCGTGATCAGAACGCCCCGACCGGACAGAGTCCACCAGATGTGCTCCAGATGTTTTGGCGCTTACTTCAGCGATACTGAGGCTTTGTGAACGTTTGGATAAGATTACATTACATTTACTGATCATTGGAAATCGTTACAGCAAACAGACAAACATTATCCAGCGTTTGTGTTTTCAGCAGCAGGATTCACTAAAGCCTAGTTTCTTGTTCAGAAGAAGCGACAGCTCGTTAATGTCGTGTCATGTGGCTCTACACAGGCACGCCATCGTTGTTTTACACTGTAAAAAGTTGATTCTGTGCTTCAGCGTGTCCTGAAGGCAGAAACCACGTCAGCTCCACCTCTTGTGCCTGCAGGGTGTAAACATGTGTCTCCACCCTGACGGAGGGGAACATGTGGACTAACAGAGGATAGGATGCACTCACCTCTTCCTGCTCCCTCCTCTTCCAGCGCAGCTGAGCGTTGGCCGCCGCCATCGCCTCGATCACGAACGTGGTGGTCATGTAGCTGCGGAGAGGAGAGGGAACAAGCAGTGAAGCACGTCCGCCATCACTGAGGTCATGAACCTGTGCAAAACAGCTGATCCAAGACCACCATACACACTCCCTTCTCTCAGTCTGTGTCCAGCTGATGGAGATCTACCATTTCCTGCAGAGAAGCTAATTAGCTCAGCAGATGCTAACAGATGCTGTGCTACTGAAACACAAGTCGGACAGTCGGACAGTAAGACGAGTTCAGCTGCACAAAATCTCTTCTTTTTCTTGTTACTGTACAGTTGTATTCTAAATTGATCTTGTTCTTGTCACTAATTATGTTGCACTCACTTGCTTTTGAGTGGTTTTATTTAAAGATCTGTGAATATTTGGGCACAAAACAAACTCCTTGTATGTGAAAACATGGTATTGTTTGTGTTTCTGGTTCTGAAGTGACAGAAAAGGCTGGTGGAGGTCCGGGTGGAGCAAGTCTTACCTCATGAACCCTAAAAAGGAGATGAGCGCCAAGCTGACCACCCAGCCGGCTGTGGCGAAGGCTTTGGGCATCGTCAGAGCTCCGGTTCCCACGATCAGGTTGAACATGTACACCAGCCCCACCTGGAGAAGACGTGCACACGATGGGACCTTTTACACCTCACTTCTCCACACCTTCATCTCATATTAACGTTTTATCTCAGGCGCTGCGGTGTCAGGTGTTCCTCAGCACCCCGGCGGATAGAGATCAGACTACGTGGACGAATCAATAGGCCATTGTGAGGGAAGACAACTGGACTAATAAGACGGCCTTCACCCCCATCGAGTAGCAGAGGGCTTTAATGATTCAAAGCTTCAGCTTCCTGAAAGAAACAGAACTTTATCTTTGTCCACGTCAGCAAAGTTGGGGACTTAAAAGAGTTGTCAACCACAAAGAGGCCTGGTGTGAGAGCATTTTAACTTCCTCTTTATGTTTCACTGCACTCTCATACTGTTTACACAGACGTTACCCGTTAGCATAAGTAAGTAACAAAGTAATACACTTTTATCTTAATATATCCATTTATCAGAAAACCACATTTGTACAGAGCTCTCCCTTTACACTCGCGAGGCTCTTAAACGTGTCTTTAACACCTTAAATGACCAAAAAGACATTAGGAATACTGCAGGTACTCACAAATGGGGAGTAGGGATCCCCGGTCTCTGTAATCCCACCTGCCATGGTTGATGACACCTGAAGGACAAACCAGGTAGCTGAAGGCAGCCATTCTTTTCTCATTCAGACGTATTAATGCTTTATAGGTATGAGTACAGTACTACCAGACAGTATTACAATGTCTATAATGTAAGAATAAGAATAATATCTTGCAAAGAAAAAGAACTCCAATCGCATATCTTGCTATTTGTATTTCTTTCAACGTTGGCAAAAAAGCACATAGCTTTTAAAAAAACAATTCAAGACAGTTCTTATGTTTCAAGAAGCACTTTTCAATTCGGCTTACACATATTTCACCTAGCAGCTCATATTTCAATACAAATGTGTGTTTTAGAAAATCTACCGATCAGAACTGTAGAGCCCGGTGACAGACACTGTGGAAGGAACTACTTTTTTCTTCCCCGTTTGATTCCTGACAGTATTTCAGCGTTATGAAGTTTTTGGCCACTTGCAAAAGTTGAGTTTAAGTCACTGTTGGTGTCCATTAGCTGACATGTCTTTGCTAGCAACGCAAATGTTAGCGTAAATTAGATTAGCTTATCACATTAGCACCTCGATAAAAGAGAGAATCTAGTCAGGTTACCCTGCAGCTAGCCACACGGTGTCATTAATGAAAACAAAAGTGAACACTTTACTCACCTTACTCCTTCCGTGTAATGTGTTATTTATGCTAATTTGGCTGCTCTGCTAACGGGATGCTCCAAGCTGTCAGCGGGATCAAGCCCTCACCGGCTGGCCGAATAAACGCAGAGCCCCGCCGCAGAGCTAACATGAGCCGTGTCGTTGTCAAATAGTCCGTGTGGACCGGAATCGTGGAGAAAAAGCACTTTCCCGTGGGCTAGCAAAGGCTCCAACACTTGGCTAACTGAAGCAGTAAACTCAGCAACCAGCTGACCCGCTCCCGAATCAACACACGTCAACTTCCGCTAGCACATACCAGCACTTCCGGTAGTACCTTTCAAAATAAAACCCACTCGTTCTCGTACGCGTGCTGCGACAAGTGGTTGATAGAATAAAGCTGTTGTTATGGAGGCAAACTTGAGTTGTGTTCGTTATTATCGCGTTTAGCTTGATGCTCCTTGTTAGCTGGTTGGTTGTTGGTCCGGAAGTCAAATCACGAGGGTCCATTCAAACCAGATTGTGAGAGCTGATGTTTTGCTTATTCGCACATAATAAATGAAGTGCAAACTCAACACTACATGACTACACTTTGGTTAATATCAGCAATAATGTTTCGAACCGCCCCTTTGTGCTGACGAAGTTACCAAAACGACCAACCACTAAAACCAGTGTGTGAGTGTGTGTGTGTGTGTGTGTGTGTGTGTGTGTGTGTGCAGTCACATGACACGCACAAACATGGACGTCAGCTTTTACGGTTTTATTTCTAAGATAAAAATGACGATGAGGAGACGCATTTATTAATTTATTTTTTCATTTAGGACCCAAAGTAAAGTAAAAGTGTCCCAAATCAGACTTGATGTGATCTGTGCTCTTCACATTGAGCCAAAACGAATGTGATTTGGGCCAGATGTGTTGTAATAACGAATTATTTCCCAGTAGGAATGAAATACACTCTCTGATGGTCTGTTGGACCCAAAAAGGAATAATAATAATAATTAAAAAGTCTGAAAACTGCCAAACCGGCTGGTGCATTCAATCCTCCATGTGCAGATTTCTAAAAACGACAGAGAACAAGACTTTCATTCACTTTTAGACTTTTATTTTTGCAGGTCCGGCAGCTGCTGATTCACTGTAAAGTCCTACGTTGACGTGACAGGGCCGTGAGCTGAGGGGTGCACGTCCGTGGGCAGCTGGAAGTCTTTGAAGGTGTAGAAGGAGATGTCTCCGTGGTCCACCACAGCAAACACCACAGGGATGTCTCCGCTCTGGGAGGCCAGCAGCTTGATGGCTCGCAGGTCAGGCACGGGGCTGTCGAAGCTGAGGCGCAGCACAGGACGGCGTCAGGTGTGTGAGAGTAATAGTGCATAAAAGATACAGTACTGACATTACATGACTGCGTTTACATGCACACCAATGTCCCACTATTATTCTGAATGTTCTGAAGGTAGCATTTCCTGATTCAGTCGTGAAGTCTGCAGATATTTTAGGTGTAAAGAGCGTTCTTCAAACACGCGTGCCGCTCGTTCACTTCCTGTTTACACTGGAAACAAACCCCCCAGCCGACGGTCTGCAGGGCAGCAGGAGTGGAGGATGCAAGACCCTGAGATCAACAGGTTCCTGGACACGAGCACAAACATCACAACAGAGAAGCTGGTGGACGAATGGACGAGGGAGGCGGGGTCACACGGTGCAACACGGCTGCATGGAGGCAGCTCGGGAGGAGTTCTCCTGCTGAGTTCCCTGCAGCTCTCCCTGTGACACTGGTGTGATCAGAGACGTCTCCAGGCAGCTGGTGTGTGTGTGTGTGTGTGTGTGTGTGTGTGTGTGTGTGTGTGTGTGTGTGTGTGTGTGTGTTTGCTCACCTGCACACACACATGCGCGAGTGCGGCTTCCCCGGGTGGCTCTTCCTGAAGTCGGCCACCGTGTCGGGCTGGTAAACAGTGAAGGAGATCTTCCACCCATCGGACCCTTTGAACCTGAGAGGACAAAGCAGCAGCAGCACCGTCAGCACCGTCAGCACCGTCAGCAGCTCCCTCTCTTGGTGGGTTTGTAAATCAAACATCATAAAGAGACTCAGACTTGAACTTTTCTAATCAGAGAATCTGGACCACACGACCTCCGACCTTACTTGATCTGAAGTTTCTAATCTTGAATCTCGGTCAGGGTTTGGTTTAGCCAATCAGAGGCAGAGAAGGGGCGGGACATCACAGATGTGATGATAGTCTGTCAGACGTTAATACCTCCTCAGGTTAATAAAGCCCCGTCTGTAACTTTTTAAACTCTCCTGACTGATCTGGTGTCAGATTTGCTTTCTGTGCAAACAGGAAGTAGAAAACAGGCGATACCTGGACGCTCCCTCGAGCAGATGTGTAGATTTAATCAGGCTGATTTTGTCCAACAGCTCCTCTGGAAGAAGAAAAGACACGTCTTACTGGAATCAGCTTCAAACCCAGAAGCAAGGCGAGCTTCCCAGACGAGCTCCCTGTGATCTCACCGGTGCAGACTGGTTGTGTTGGGTCGTGTAACGGAGCGACCTCCCTGTTCCACAGGTGTGCCGGTCGGCCTTTACGCCTCCGCTGCCGCCTCGCCAGCAGCTGCCGGTACTCCGCCCAGTTTCTGCAGCGCCGCACCTGGAAGGAGCTCAGGATGTGAGTCAGGACATCACTTTTAAATAAGATAATACTTGTTAAACTAACCTCTGTGTCTTTGTACACATCCACCCCACGCCTGTGCTCGTCCTCGTCCCTCCTCTGCTCCCTTGAGGACATCTTCACTGTCCGCAGGTTTATCCTCTGCCTCCAGGGGGCGACGTCGCAGACTCCCACAGCCAACGCCCCCGGGAGCAGAGAGGGGCTGGGAGGGACCAGGCGGCTGGAGAGGGGCTCCCCGGAGCCCAGGTCAGGGAAAGAGATGGAGCTGAAGTCCCAGCGTGAGCCACCAGGGGCGGGCTGGTGACCCGACCGCTCCCCGGGAACATCCGACATCCACCAGGTCCGGCCTCCGCCTCCACCTCCGCCCGCTGCACCTGCAGCTGCAGACGTCGCCCGGGGAGACTCGCCACGCTTCACATCCTCCTCCCCGTCATGGCCGCATGTGTCCTCCTCCATGTCGGCTGGTGTGGATCCTTCCTGTCCTCCAGTGTGACTACAGACATTAAACACGCCTCGGACTCAGAGTAAAGCCTTCACACACGGTTTTTGTTCTTCGTAGGATTCATTTGCACGTCAATATATTTATTTTTTGGAGCAGGCGAGACTTATTTGTCACGTCCCCACTGTGTGAAGCGTCCAGAGTCCAGAACACATGGCACGTAAACAAAGTGGTGGACAGTGAACGGAGTGCACTGTATAGTAAATAAGTAGTTACCTGGATGTCGCGGTGGAGGTGGAGGTGGAGGTGGAGGTGGAGGTGGAGGTGGAGGCGGGGCTGGGGCTGCGCTTCCTCTTCAGCTGTCTCCCGGCTCGGTCCTGCGGCAGGTTCAGCTGCCTCGCGTAGGACGACTCCTCCGAACTGTAAGACGCCCAAACACAACGCTGAGTCTCGGATCCGGGTTCAGTGATCACGTGTCAGCGATCGGGGGGTGAACACTCCGTTACCTGGGATCGAACCTGTGCACCACGTAGCCGAGCCTCTTCAAATGCCCGAACACCTGCGAGATGAAGAGCCGTTAGAGCAGCTCCTCCCTCAGATTACCTGCGGGACGTTGACCTGTACCTGGTACTGCTGCAGGCTCACGGTGCTGGGGGACAGGAACGCCTCGTACCCGTCCTGGATGGACAGCGGCAGCTCCCGGTGGAACACCTGCAGGTTTCCCTGTTCACACCAGGTCACCGGTCAGCTGAGATGCAGCAGGACTCTTAAAGGTGCAGCTATATGACTGTTTGTGCCACTCACACACTCCATCAGGTACAGCGCCTCTTCAGGGAGGAGAAGCTGCTTGCCGCCTGCAGAGAAGCCCATCGTCTGCCAGAACTTCCCCTGCGGGAACACAACGTCCTCAACACTGAGACTCGGTAACACCGTGACAGCATGAGGGTGGAGGGTGGAGGGTTTAACACTCACAGCAGGAGTCTGAAGCTCCACTCTCTGCTCACTGGGGATCCATGTGGCCTTCACCAGGTTTCCTCTGCAGCAAATAAAACCCAGCACACAATGAAGTACAGGAGTGTAGTGATGGATGGATGGATGGATGCTGCGCCTACTCACAGCTTCTCCACCCTCTCCTCCGCTATCAGGCTCCAGTGCTCCTCCAGACTCTGCTCCAGCCGCCGCCTCTGCTCGTCCGAGTCGTCGGGGAAGAAGTCCTTCTGGCCCCGGAGCGGGATCTTGTGACTCCTGGACCGGGCTGCGAACAGCTCACATGGACTGCAGCGTGAAGACAACCGTGATTTAATCATTAGAGAATTATACGTTTTCCTAAATCTGGTCCTTTAATTGTGTAACAAAAGACACAAGAAGACATCATCATCCGAGACATCACGTGGTGTTGCTCTGCTGCAGAGGGCCAGGAGTCACCCGCAGGATGCCTTGCTCATGGGCACCAACATGCACGTGCCTTTATAAAACCGTAGTTACACTTTTAAAATGTTTAAAGTGATGTGTAGCTAGCGTGTGTGTGTGTTTTAATACATGTATTTTTCCCTTTGCGTTGCGTGCATGTGGCACAAAACGTTGCTAAGTGGCCGCTAAATGAGCCACCACGTGAACCGACAACACAACATGTATCTGAGAGAGAAGATAAGTCAAAGCTTTTACTTCCCCTGTGGATAAATCCACTCTGAACCACCAGTAAAGAGCTCAACGCACCTCAGTATTTCACTGAAGAACTCGCCGTCGGTGTCCGTCTTGTTTTGGTCCGCCATGTTTGGAGGCTCCCCGCTGCAGATGTCCCCTGGGTCCTGGTGCCCGTCAGCTTCGTCATTAAAGATCTGACCAGCAGAGGGCGCTGAAGCACAAGACGCTGTTTAGAAAATGTATTTTCACTTATATTTTATTTTATTTGATAAAGTAAACACATTTCAGACATTATATTATGTTATTAAGATTCATTTTAATCTCAAAAAGGCTTTTTATCTGACTTTTATGGATGACATTTCCATATTTTTTGCAGTTGGGAGATACCCATCTGTGCTTTTTGAATAAAGTTAATGAATTTGAAGGCTTCCCCACATTAAATTAAAATATATGTTTAACTAATTTGTTCCATTCTGTCAGCGTCTTATAGGCTGTTTCCACTAATAACTATATTCTCTATTCTACTAGTACGTTCAGTAAAATAATAATGAAATCCCCAAACAACTGGTACTCATAATAAGAACAATGCTGCTCTTTCTGCTGCCAGTAATCATGTATTTATATGTTTAAATGATATTAAATATCATTTTACACTATCAGACAGCCAGGTAATGCACTAAACTCATTTCTAATCATGTGTAAATGATTTTATTGACCTTGTATTTTTGTTCATTTAAGTACATTTTATATGTGAGTATTTAGATTGTCCTACTTGAGTGAGGCCTACAGTAACAGTGCACAGTACAAACCCGAATAAACTGAATTACTAATAAAAACCTTATATGTGTTATGTGTTGTTTTAGCGTCCTCTTGTGGACTTTTAAGAGACTTTCTCCAACAGCTGAGCAGCTGTGTGGAGAAGTTACATTCAGTCACAACTCGCTCCTGTGGCTTATTTAATATTCTTGTGAATATTATGTTTGTGTTGTGGTTCATGAAACACATTTCTAAGAGATGTACAACACATTCAGTTATTACCACGCGACTCCTTTGTCTTTATGCTTATATTAGAGGCATATACAAGGTGATGGTGTACACGAAAAAGTAGTAGTTGTGTTGTCACAGTTTGCAGGCACGGACGGGGTTCGAACCCGCGATCTTCGGTTTACGAGACCGACGCCTTACCACTTGGCCACCGCGCCTGGCAATGTAAACGCGGCAAAGTATGCTCATTTACAGTCGGTGGATCACAGGTACGGAAGCTTTTGTGGTTCTTTTGCGTCTTCATCACCCCGTACTTTAGGCGGAAGGACTTTTTCTTTCCAAGCTCTATTCATAAAAACGCAATTTTTACTTTCTTCAGAAAACGGACACATGGATTAAAGCTTTCCCCCCCCCCAATCACTCGAAGACACTCTGGAGTCCAGCTTTAGAAAAAGGTGCGCTTGTGTTAACTGTGTATTTTGTACCTACCTGATCAACGGGAATAAAATATAATAGTTGATGAAATCTGAACCTGTTAAAACCAAATGCACTTTGACAGAGCTCTTGTATGCAGCCGAATGTCCCAGCGGGTGGTCTTGGTGATTATAATGTGTCTTGGGTAGTGTTTTTGTTAATGATATCTTTGTGGTGTGGTGAAGTCATAAAATACGTGATTTCTCGAATAGAAGTTTGGCGTACCTTCGTCGCCATAGAGGGAATCTTGAGCGAGAACACACCCGGAAGTAGCTGAAGTGGCCCACAGCCACAGCCGAAGAGATTTCCATCTCCCCCTCCAACATGGTGGCTGCAGATGTCTCACGGTGATGTGGAAGTAGCATGTTCTTGCGTCGGCCGGTCGTTCAGAAGCTGCTCATGCTGTAAGTTACATGGCTCCGTGTGGCAGCAAGAAACCTGTGCATCGGCTAAAGCGTTAGCATGCTAGCAGAGGAGCTCTTGGATAAACTTAATACATACTCGTTATTTACCTGCACATTCAACTAGTCTTCGAGTGGCAGTTTATGTTGTTGCTGTATGTTCGTTTTACACATTTAACAGCATTGCAGAAAGCCAAACTTTATTATAAAACGTGGTCAATTAATAAATCCGTGCTGATTCCCAAATGTACGTGTTAGATAAAGCACGGATTAATACTTCTTCCACGTCACTGTGAGCTGTTCTTCAATTCGGCATATCAAATAATGTCAGAACATGAAGTTCAAACTTGATTTAGTTACTAAGTGAAGGCTGATCTCTCGCAACAAGAATTAAACATATGTATTATATGTTTATTATATTATTATCAGATGAATGATGCACATCTGAGGAGTTACTCTGGACTTTGCATTCACATCAGTTACTCATCAGTGTTTTCAGAGATGTTAGAAATGATATATGTCCACCTCATCCCCAGCTGCTGCATGAAGCATTACAGCATGTAAAGGCCCGACGGTGTGTCTCTGGTTGCAGCCTCTGACACTCTGACCTGCTGCAGCTGAGCCTCCCCGCCTGCTTCACCATGCCGCTGGTGCTGGACGCTGTGTGGGCTCTGTGGAGCATCGGAGCTGGCGTCTACGACTACTTCCACACCAGTGCCATGGAGGAGAGGATCCACACGCTGGAAAACGTGCTCTCCATCCACCAGTTTGTGATCGCAGGCCTGTCGGCGGGCCTCATCCTGCTCATGACCTACATACTGTGGAGAAAACACTGAGAGCATCTGTGAAGATCCAGCATGCTCACAAACACCCGGGACGTCTCCAGTCACGAAACCGAGCGACAACGCTCATCTGGGGCCTTCTGGGAAGTGGGCGCTTGTTCTGGCCACCAGTCTGACTGTGCGTCTCTGTGTTGTGGGTGTTAAGCAGCTTCTCTTCTTCTTCCCTCCTGCGATAACAACATTTCACTGAAACATCTTCCCAGCGCGCGATGAAGACGTCGAGTCGGAGAAGCTTCGGGATGTAAAAGTGTGGATTTGTGGCTGCTGCTGGGGTCTTTAACCCGCCATCACAAGATGACTCTGTTCTCTGCTGAGACGCCTTAAGGAAAATGATTAACAGTTGTTTTAATAATCCCAGTAATCCGACACTACAGGGTGTTCTCCAACATGTCTGAAAGCTGCTGCAGAGACACGGCATCCCTGCCAGCTGCGAGAGCGCCGGACACATGCCTTCGCTTGTGTGGTCTGTAATTATCCAGGTTCCAGGTGACAGACCTGGAATAACAGGATAAGTTCTTACACGTGTGATTTACTGTGGAGGTTTATTTATTGATTTAGTGTCTGGAAAGGGTTTGTGTGTTTTATTTCTCTGTGTTTTCTTGCTCTAATGATTTAATGACGTATGGGTCACTCTCACTACTGTACCTGCCTACCTTCTGGGGTTGTTTCAGTGACAAACCACCATCATGGCTGCTACTAAAGGGAATGTGTTGAAAATAAACCATCATTTAAGTCCATGCCCTTCTTTCTCCTGCTTGTTTGTGTTTTAATTAGAAGCTTTATGAGTCGATATGAGCGTTAAATGGATCGTCCACAATGCAAAGAATGTTTTGCAACATTAAAAATAGGCAATTTGGAAATCTGGAAAACAGCTTTCATTGTGTTTTCTTGCATAAATACAATGAAAATAAAATATGTACTTGATTTATCCCGAGGGGAACTGTTGTGCAGCAGATGCAGTACAAAGTAGAAAATAGTGCAAATATAACAAATCATAAAAAATGTACACGATGCCAGAAACATACAACGCTAACGCTAAGAATCCGAGATTTGCATGAGAGGTGGCACATAGCTGTGCATGTACAACATCTAATCAATCAAAAGGTTCAGTGATTAGGTCACTGATCGTGCACATCATGACCCATGGTGATCAATAAATGTTCCTAATCCCTGCAGAGATATTGATCCAGAGAGAGAAAGAGACTCAGCAGCACAACATGCTGTGGAAGCAGCTGCTGTGTTTAACCTTGTAGAACGTGCAAAACATAAAAACTGCTAACTATTCTACAGGTTTGCAATCAGGGGTATAAAGATGGTTAATAAATAAATACATACATATATATATATATATATATATATATATATATATATAACATTAAAATCCAAAGTGAGCTGAGACCTGCTGCCTGATGGACTGGCTGGTTAGTTACTGTACAGCTGAGTTACACAGTGGAAACATCATCTGTGTGTGTGTGTGTGTGTGTGTGTGTGTGTGCGCACTCGAGCTATTTTAGTCCTCATGTTTTTGGGTCAGGGCTTTAGTCATGTGCTCATCTTGAACCATGCCACGAGAGATTATTACCATCATCTCTTCTAACCACACAGGAAGGCTCCATTTTGAATGTTTGTATGAATTTAATTTGCAGCAATAATCTTCATAAAAATCAAACTTTTCTAGAGTGAAAATAAACAAAACAACGATTAAATAAGTGGTAATAAATCAATGTGGGTCACAGCTCCTCATTGTTCCAAATAAAATGTTATTTAGAGTTTCTCTAATGATTAAATATATATATACAGGGATAAACAGTATATATCTAAAAGTGAAGTAATGTATACACTCTTGTGGTCATTTGTAATTTTTACTGATTGTAATTGGTCATTTTCAAGATCAATCAATCAGTTTGATTGTGCACCGTTTGACCTTGATTTGATGTCTCAAAATGACGTTTTTTAAAGATTTGAAATGATTTGTGGTGTGATGATCTGTGTCTTAAAAGAAAGGTTTTTCATAAACAGCATTATAATACGTGACTTTCCTTAATTTCTTTCATTTGAATACCGTTTTGTGTGTCGGACCTTATTTGGACGCGGCTCGCCACGCTGAGGGCGGCAAAAGTTCCGCTGCCTGCTCCGTCTGCTTCCAATTTGTACGTGACCAACATTCCCACCAATGAGAGCGCAGCGTTTCACAAACAAGCACGGTGATTGGTCAGAGTTGTCAGAGGGCGGGGCCTTTCAACACAGGTTACGTTAGACGAGGCAATCTACATTTTGTGAAGAGGTGGAAGTGAGACAACGAAGGCGGAACTCACACTGAGCCTGCCTTCAAAATAAAAGCACACAATTGATCAAAGCTAGACTTACAGATAATAAGTCTTTAATATTGCATTAAACACATTGTTACACAACATTGTAACACGTATATTGGCATCTGTATTACACAAAAAACTGGGTGAATCGCGTTTTAACGATTTTATATTTTAATAAGAATTTATTTAGAAAATCTTAACCGGATATCCTCTGTAATGTTGTGCTGCTTTCCATTACCGCTAACCCCACATCCCAACAGGCGCTAGGCGAGATATAATGCGGAATCTGTGGCAGATTATGGCATCGACACTCGTGAAAACGTGTGCTGTTTCTGTGTGTAATCAGTTGTCGTTTGGCAGTAGCTTTTTTGATTCGTAGCTGGTGAAGTCAAGGAGTGCCGGACAATGCTAACCAGTTAGCCCGGGGTTATTGCTAGCTGGCTAAGGAAGTTAGCCAGTTAGCTAGCAAGCCGCGTCAGCTTGCCGGAGGCTGATATCTTGTTTCGCGCATTTCAAGCCTGTTCAGCGACCTCTGTGACTGTTTAACCGGCACATGCACGAACACGTTAGATTGTAGTTTCACCAGTGTGTGAATTAAACAGCGGAAACTTCCGTCCTCCGCGTTGTGAATGAGGAGCCAACAGCGTTTCTCTTAAGCGGCCGGTTTTGTGCAAACGCTGCTCTTTTGTTTTGACAAAGGAAGAAGACCGGACTTTGTTTTTCTTTCTTTCAACATTTTTTTACACCACTCCACATCTGGTGGTGGGTCCGCTTCTTTGGCCGTTCCTTGTTATGGCCATGGCTCCACAGAAGCACGGCTCCTCGGGTGGAAGTCACCCGGTGGGTTTCGGTTCTGGAGCAAAAGCCAACGGGTCGTACCCGCCGTGCTCCTCCACCTCCTCCTCCTCCACCTCCATGGCTGCATCCAAGAAGCCCAACATGCAACTCATTCAAGCCGACCACGAGTTGTTCCTGCAGGCCTTCGAGAGTGAGTCTCTGCTGTCATCCGGTAGATTTAAAGAGTTTAATTTAAGGTCACAGGAAGCTTGAACACGCACCATGTGCGCGGCGAGCTGCAGGACCTGAAACCATCAGAATGCTGTACACAGTTTTATTTGAATCCCAGGTTCCGTGTCCTGTAACTCGTGTGTCTGCAGCCTGTGTGCACATTCAAATCAAACGTACACACGACAACACGAGCAGCTGCTGGAGGGACTTTAATCCACCTGTTGCTGCAACCAACTTTGTTTTGTTCACTTTCATTTGGATCCATGATAAAGTTTTAAATTAAAAAGATCAAAGTTGGATGATAACAGAAGTTCCCTGACTGCAACGTGATGCCTTCAAACACCTCCAGTCTCTCAAACAGTCAAAGTCGAACATGAAGATTTGATCTAAGCTGCAGATTTTTGGCATTTTCATGAACAAAGCTTTGATTGATCAAATGAAAATCTTGTTTTTGGCTTGATGCTTGTTTTTAAGGTTTAAAAAAGTTGACTTAAATGATGAACAGTTCATAAAGTAATGTGCTTTATTCACAGAACCAACCCAAATCTACCGGTTCCTCCGCACCAGGAACCTCATCGCCGTGAGTCTCCTCTGCTTCACACTTGTCACATGGTGAACCTTTGAAATAAGGAAACACACTCTCTTCACCTCTCCTCGTTCCTTTTCAGCCGATCTTCCTGCACAGGACTCTCACCTACATGTCCCACAGGAACTCCAGGACTCACCTGAAGAGGTAAAGTGTGTCTGTGCAGGTGGCAGAAGCAAAGAGGAAACATGCAAGCTCCTGTTTCCCACAGCTGCACGCTGCATTGAAACTGGTGGGGGAAAGCAGGTCGAGGGAAACTTAACCGTGTGTGTGTGGGAGTGGGGGGGGCTTACAGTTGTGCTGCTTTGCATACAGTGTGCGTGTGGTGCAGCCGGCAGGTTGTGCGTCTTTATCTTGTGATTGTGACAGAAGCAGTTCTAATCAGAAACAATCTTTTAGTTCGATCGAGTCGTGTTCGATGATGAAGTCCTTGTTGAACGAGTTTCTGTCTGTTCGTCTCTGTGAAAGGGAAACGGTTCACTTCTGCTGGTGACTCTTCCAACTTTCAGGGACATAATGATTGAAATAAATAAAAGATCAGCTGCTTCACAGACTTCTGTCTGGGGGGGGGGGGTACGTTTAACCTGTAACACACACACACGCAACAGATTAAACACGTTTTCTGAAACTACGTCTGATCACTTGATCACAGCAGCGTCATGATGCCACTTTAAAATGGTTTCAACAATTGAAATGTTAAAGCTTCGGACGTGCAGGACGACATCGTACAAAGTCTATACAGTTGTTTTTAACCGCTGTGTTTTCAAGGTTTGGAAGGAATGTGCTTGAACTGAAATCTATATTTCTTCTTTAAAATGTTTGATTTTCATGGAAAACAAATCTTTAAAATATTGGAAATTATTTTAAAAAAATTATTTGTTGTGTCCTGGAATTAAAGGGGTCAAGAGTCTGGAAATACTTGGTACTTGGGTACCTTGAAAGTGCTTGAATTGTTGAAGTTTCAAGCTGTAACTAACATGATCTTCAATTCATTTCATGATGAATCTTTTAGTCAAAGACGCTCTGACGTTTGATGGATTATCTGATGGTTTTTGGACTGTAGACTGGATAGAAGGGCTCCCCCTGCCTGTAGGTGGGGGGGTGGTGGTGCCTCTAACCCCCTGCTGTTTGTCTGCATGAACAGGAAAAGCTCCAAGGTCGACCATCTGTTGTTCAAGGTGGAGAAGATGAGAGGCGAGCAGGAGACTCGCAGGTTCGTCTCCTGTTCACATGTGACACGCTGGAGTTCAGCTCTTAATGTTTACAGCTTTAATAACGAAGCTCGTTTAGGAAACGTAATAAATGTTAAGAAACATGAAGGTGTGTAATAATATCACCTTTTTATCTGTTAAATATTATAAACGTGTAAATCTTCCGTCTGTGGAAACGGAAAGTGTTTCTGTTGGTGAAACAGCTGAACTTTAACTTTATATAACTGGGGGGGGGGGGGGGGGGGGGGGGGGGGGGGGGGGGGGGGGGGGGGGGGGGGGGGGGGGGGGGGGG
>JAVQJL010000855.1:0-22185 GCA_036024295.1 Nannoperca obscura
CGGGGGGTGTGCATCCCATTACTCCCCCCCCCCCCCCCCCCCCCCCATTCCTGGTGCCCAGAGGAGGAATCCTGCTGATTTTGATAGAAGGACTTTGATTCCCTGACTCGTCATCTAGCGCCATCATCAGGTTGACTATGGTTTTAATTTAATGTCAACAACTTGTGGATGTATTGCCATGAAAAGTATTACAGACATTCAGATCCCCCTCGTGCTGGATATAACTTTCAGTGATCTATTGACTTTTCATCTAACACCATTTGTCCAATGTTAACATGTTAACTTGCTAAAGTAACATGGCGAGCATGGTAAACATATCTGATAAACATCATCATTATGAGCATGTTAGCTGACATTAGCATTTAACTCAAAACACAGCCCCACAGAGCTTAAAAACTAATTCTGATCATTGCCAAAACTGTTTGTTAATGTTAATTTCTTCTGTAAAGTAGGAATATTGGACAGTATATCAACATACTTTTAACCGTTGCATAATAGTGACTTTCATTTTTGCTTTATAGACTCGTAACTTTCCGTTATCAATTATTATTGCTGTAACAATGTTTGTGAAAGATAACACCAGGGCTGTAAACACTTACGTTGACACAAGGTTTTTCTATCTGGTGAGAAAATCGAGTGTACCCTGTCCTGTTGAATCAGGTGTATGTGAAGGATTTCCTCATTATGTTCACGGATGCTTTTTAATAGGAAAAATGAGCTGCATTTGTTTTATAAACCTGTTTGCCTGCCTATAAAGAACATTTGAAAGGTGTTTGCTGTTTTCCTGTGACACGTTGGCTTTGTTATCCCTGGAACTCCAGTCATTAAAATGCTTAAAATGTTAGTCAGTGGGATGTCTGTAGAATTTCTCATGAGATCAGTTAACATGGTTTAATGAGCATTATTGTACATTTAGTAGACAGTACTTTCGCACTAATGACTGAATCATTTGAATAATGATTCACATGGATTATATCAGAAAGTGAAACTGTAGAGAGAGTGAACAAGTTAATTGAGATGAACACAATATAACATGGAAACAATAATATGAATTGTTTAGTCATTTCTTGACTTGCCGCCCCTCTCCCCCCTCTTTCTCCCTCACTTTTGCTTATATAGAATCAGTGATTCAGGTTTGAGACATGTTTACTTGAAAATGTTTTTGACCCCCCAGGGTTGAGCAAAATTTCACAGAACATGCGTACTTAGACAAGCGCACTAGACCCTTTTCACAAATAAATCACAATATGGTGACATTTCAGTGAGTCACTCTCAAAAGATATCCAACACAAACAAGCCTGACTGTCCCTCTGCTTCCCACTCCTCCTCTGTGGAAGCTCTCTTTTCACGGCCCTACAGGAGCGCTTGCATCATCGTCCCAAAGTCAACATGTAGAGGGACATTGGGTGGTCCTTTTTTTCAGACCTATTTATCTATAGCAGTAGCTTGTCGGTACAAAGCACGCTGTGAGTCATGGCAGAGCCCCTGACTCAACGCTGCTTTGGCTAATCAGTAACCAGAGTGGGAGCACCGCAGCCTGCTGGGTTAAAGGAAGGGAGCAGAGGAGCCAGGACCTCATCCAGCACCTCACTCAGCAGCAGAAGACACGCACGGTAAGAGAAAACTTTGACTTTATCATAGTAATTGCCTTTAGATTGTGCACTACAGTACAAACTTGTCAGAGATGAAGGCAAATGTTTGAGTTTAGAGTTTTTTAATTTATGAGACTAATCCATTATATTATTCAAAACCCAAAAAATAATGCATACAAATACATGTCTAAAACTGGTGTAAAAGAAAGAAACCTTGATCAAACTGTCTGTTTGACCTACTTTAATTTGAGGGTTATTCATAAAAATAAATATTACTACAAATTTTTGTAAAGTTAGAAGACATGGTTAAAATGAATCGGATCATATTAAAAATGTAGTCAAACTTCTGGATCTTGACAGAAAACATGAGAGATCATGAATCAGCCCTGTTTTTTTGTCTCTGCCATCGAGTCGTCGGGTACAAAAGTGTGTTAGTTTTGTATAAGAACATTTGAGTGCACTGTTTTTTTTGATAAGGGACTAATGTCATGTCCTGTGGTACATGCCCAAATAGAGGAAAATCCAGTGTTTGCTCACCTCTTCCAAAAGTCCATCAGTCCACATTTCTGCATGTTCAACTGACAGGATAAAGTCCTATTTTTGCACAAGAGCACTTACTCGAGTTATTCTCCTTCACAGACATCTAGGTTAATGCTTTATAAGTGTTCCTGGAGGAGAGAAAGTTGTCTGTTCATCTTGGATGGCCAGCTGTAGCACTTTAAAAAGTGTTAACTCTGCATTCATTAGTAGCTCCAGCAGCAGAATTACACTGGCCTGTTGAGAAAATGTGAAATATCTCAGTGAACTTGTCAATAATCAGACAAAATACATTTAACATTTTTATTATATACTTTTATGTGTAAAAGTTTACTTTACCACTTATATTTATTAATTCATTATACATTTGTGTTTATTTGTACAGTTATTGCAACATAAATACAGCCAAATCTTTTGCTGTGTCCAGAGTGAACAGTTTTTTAATGAACAATTTCCAAATGAAACATCCATCTTATTTTAGTTAGCAAACACATGCTCTGACATGAACACCAGCAGGAGAGAGGACACACAGAGAGCAATCAATGTTCCTGCCAGCGAATCCTGTCTAAGACGGAAAAACCAGATCCAGACACATTTTTGACGAAAGCCATGTACTAATAGTGATGTACCATTCACAGGCCACACGAGAGTCAAGAGGCAGCTGATAGGTTGATATACTCAAGTTAATTAATCATAAACCAAAAATATCTGTTTCCCTCTACAGAAGGAATCCTTTTAACGGGACTACCAATTCAAGGTAAAATGCAGATTCTGCGGTCGCCTCTTCTAGCCCTCCTACTCTGCTGCTACCTCTCAGGAAGCCAAGCCAACCGGGTCTACGTCCACCCCTTCCATCTCTTTGCCGCCGAGAATGTCAGCTGTGAGACCCTGCAGACCCAGACATCCAAGCCTCTGGAGACGCTCCCTGTGGCGCCCCTTGATATTGAGGTCCTGACGCCAGACAGCAGGGACCCGTTGAAACTGGTTGCACAGAGGCAGAACATCACAGAGAGGACGGCGGTTCTGGCAGAGCTGCTGAACTCCCTGGGCCTGAGGATGTACCAGGCTCTCAGCAGCAAGCAGCTCGGCACCAACACCCTCCTCTCTCCAGTCAACACCTATGGATCCCTCGTCACCTTCTACCTGGGAGCCTCCAAGAAGACAGCAAGCTCGTTCCAGGTCTCTTTTTTTAATTTGTCCTCATTGTAGAGATAGTCTAAAAAAGGTAGTTTTTTACTACTTTGAATGAGGGGATGACTGAAACGGTCCTAACTATCTATCTGATTATTAGATCTTGTACGTTCACTCAAAGAAGTACATTTTTTCCAATTCACATTCATTTCTTCCAGCTTCTTCTGGGCCTGAGCAGTGGCACGGACCGAGAGGACTGTGTGTCCTTAGTGGACGGACACATGGTTCTCAAGACCCTGCAGAGCATTAACTCTCTGGTGGACGATGGACCGAAAGATGAGATCACCACCCAGGTTTGGACCTTCACTCGCCAGGATGCTCAGTTATCCGAGGACTTTGTTCAAGGCACGCAGGACTTCTCAGACACATCGTTCATCCGCGGGGCGGACTTCTCCAAACCCCAGGAGGCTGAGCAGCTGGTGAACAGCTTCGTGGACAAGACGTCAGACGGGAAGGTGAAGGGTGTCTTCAAAGATCTGAACTCCAGCAGCAGCCTTCTGTTCATTACTTCCTTCAACTTCCAAGGTCTGTCTCTTCCTCTCTTTTGTTTAGACCTCTGTTAAGATTATTTTACATAGGACACATCCTACAGATAACAATGTTTAGAGTACTGTCTACTGCACCACCTTGAAGTCCCTGATAGTGTTCTTTGGTTACGTCTGTTCAGGCAACTGGCGGACAGCCTTCCAACCAGAAAAGACCTCCTTGCAGGAGTTTCACGTGAATGAAACAACCACAGTGATGGCTCCACTGATGACCCACACGGGTCAGTACCACTACCTGAATGATAAGGTAAATCTTAGTTCACGAGATTAGTTTTTTAATGCTGATTTGTTGGCTCATTTGTGCATTTCTATTTACCGCATATTTGCAGCTGTGAAACATGAAATGTACTTTGTGTGAGTGAGCTTGCAGTGACACTGGACTCATCTGTAATGTGTTTCTTTTGACACCACAAAGGCACGGCGGTGCACAGTTGTGAAGCTGTCTCTGAGCAAACGGTCCTACATGTTGCTGGTCCTGCCTCATGAAGGGGCCAACCTCCATGATATCGAGTCGAAGCTGCGCACTGACGTCATGTCTGCCTGGCACCGGAGCCTCCAGGAGGGGTGAGTATTGTGCTTTTTTAAAAACCTTAAATTCAGAGCTGGTTTTATAGTATATGCCACTTTATTGGCTTCAAGTTGAAATACCTTAGCTAGTAACTGTTTATCAGTCAATCAGTAATGTGTCATCTTAAAATGTAAAACCTGTCTATCCACCCAGTTTGTTGGAGCTGTCCCTCCCAAAGTTCTCCATGTCTTCTGTGACTGATCTGCGTGACCTGCTGACCAAAATGGATCCAGAAATTGAGGCCAAACTGTTGGGCTCCCAGGCTGAGTTCAGCCAACTCAGCAACACCAAACCCTTCACTATAGATAAGGTGAAGTAGATCATCTTGCCATATTATAGGACACATTCACTGTGCATGTGTGCATCATTAACAGAACCCTCTGTCTCCTCTCAGGCGGTCAACAAGGTTATGTTTGAGATGTCAGAGGAAGGAGCAGCGCCTCAGGACAAGATCCAGGAAGCCGGCGTCCCGTTGAAACTGTCCATCAACCGGCCGTTCTTCTTTTCGGTCATAGAAGGAGATTCTAACGCCATCCTCATGCTGGGCAAGATCACCAACCCTACACTCTAAAGTCAGAGTATTTAAAAAACAACAAAAACCTCTGACATGAAATCCGTCCATCATACCAGGTGCATTTCTTTACAATATACTTCATCGCCTACTGCTTAACTTTCTGCAGGGGCTGAAATCAATCATTTAACAGACATTTCATGTAGATCATAGCCTTGTTTTCCAACTTAAATAATGGCCACGTGCAGCACATGCAGAATATAGCCTAACCTCGATCAAGATCTAACCATGGTCAACAATGTTGTCCTTTCAACACCTAGATCTCCACAAACTGGGGATCCCTGTCTCAGTATTTATGAAAACCTGTTACTTTAAGATGAGTTGTTTTAAAGCAGCCTGTTAAAAATCCTTTTTTTTTTTAAATGTATTATAGCAGAGTTCTGTACTGTATTTTTCAATAGAGTAGGTACAGTAACGATGAATGGCTAAATTATGTTGTATATTGTTACTAAGAGATTATTGTGATTGGAGTAATAAAACATTTGTATTAATCAATGACATAATACAATTTAGTGTGTACTAAATGTTGAGTAGACAACGATGCACTAACTTTTTTTTAAATCTGCTAATCAGACAATGTCTATTTATGATGCCTGGCTGAAAATGTGGTCATTGTAGAAAAAATATACAGTACATAACATCTCACTCATAAATATTAGAAAATATACTATTAGAAACATTAATTCATTTGCAAATTGAATTAGGAATATTAGCATTACTGAATGGTGTCTGTGTCCACAGTTTGACTAATTTATATATATTTGGGGTTTGTGAATCTGTTTTTTTCTTGGACATCCTGAAGGGAAAATGTCTGCAGTGCAAAGACGTGACTAATATACAATTGCTTGTAGCTAGCTAACATCCTTTGCATTATAACATAAATTAAACAAAGACTATCCAAAGTTCTTTATTTTATTCCCAAATGATGTTATATTATGTTTAACATATTATACAACTGTGATTTTAATAAAAATGTACATGTTACACACTAGCAGACTTGTTTATTTGAGATGAATCCTTTACCAAGCCGCGGAAATGAGACAAATATTGTTTGACAGACATTCTCTCTCTTAGATTTGAGACTCTTGTTTTGAAACATTGTGGCCCAACACACACGACCAGTACATTATTTTACTCAGTCATTTTGTGAAAGACACTTCATGAACATAGTACCATGCAATCCCTTTTCCAGTCTCACTCACAGACAGTAGTTCAATCAAACACAACTCAGACAGGTTCCCATGCTAAAACATTTGTGCACTGTGGCTCAAACATCTACATTAAACAGAGATATTTTTTGTACAAAAAAGGTTGAAAAAGGATTTCAGTAGTGTCAGCTCTTGTCCTACATTCATACTGGTCTCTTCATCATAAATCATGAATGATTTCATTTCTTTTATTTCCCCCGTTCCGAAATCCGATGGGTGCAGGACGTTAATGGGTTTCAGTTACTATGGAGTCAACGTTTTACTGTTCGGCGAGCTCCCGGGCCTCTCTCACAAGGTCCATCAGAGCAGAGAACATGGAGATGTCACTTGCCTGAAGACCCATCTTCTGGATCTGAGACACACAACAGTGTAGGGCAGTGTAAGAGAGAATAATCAAACGTCTTTCAAATCACACTGACATTTGTATCAGATCATAGCAGCAGTTGGTGAATATGTTTATGCCGGAGAAATGTGCATCGTTTGTCACATGTTGAAGTATGTCTCTCCCCATGTCTGCATGTGTTTGTGCACTCATCAAACGCCACCTACCTGTTCCCCCAGGTACTCCACATCCAGTGCCAGTTGAAGCCGGATCTTGCTGTCGTCTGTGGGTCCACCATTTGCTCCGGCCGTGGTAGTCGTGCTCGCACCCTTTCTGGCTTGCTTCAATCGCTTCAGGCTCTCCTCCATCTTTCTCACCGAGCTCAGCACCTCTGAGATGGTCTCATAGTACCTGAACACAAGAAATGAAAGTGGGAAACACAAACTTTGTGGGTTGCAGCTGGAAAGATACCTTACCTTAAAAAATATAACTTTCATAAAGAAATACTGTGTTTTAATTTAATTCTGTAAACACCATAGGCATAGATGTGTCTATACTGAGCATTTATGTGTGTGTGTGTGTGTTAGCTTACCTCTGTGTGCAGTCACAAAGTGCAACTCGCAGCCACTCTTGTGCCGAAGAGGGGGTGACGAGACCCATTGAGTCAGTGAGCAACTGATGCAGTGGGCGCAAGGCGTTGTCCATGTAGGCCGACGCACGTGACGGCAGATCCTGTTCACGGAGGAAGTAGAATGTGGTACGCACAGCGAGGTTTTTAATACAACTTGATCAGGACATCCTTATCCAAAGATAATCTGTGTGTCTGTGTGTCGCATGCTATCAAAATGACTGAAAAGAAAGTGGACCTTGAATTTTTTTTTGTCAAACTGTAATTTCCAAAGTTAATTATGAGCCTTTAGGCTCAATGATTGTGTCACTTTCTGGAAGTCTAATGTGCTTCACACACAAGAAATCTCTGTGCCCAGCTATATACTGAAACATTATTTAGTTAATTAAGCAATAATAACATAATAATGATGAACTTGAATGCCATTCATGTATACTAACTCAGAGTTTCATCAAAACCTGATCAGTCAATGCATTTCAAAAAGGGGATATTCTGACCTTTGATCCAGGTTTGCTCTAAATCAGACAAACAACGCTCCCAATCTTTGCTACGAGATATTTAGATATATCCAATTTATGAGAGAATATTATTTGACGAAATGTAGGAGAAACACGTATTTGTGCATGATTGCAGCTACACTGACCTTGTTGGTCCTGCGGTAGAGTCGTGGAACCTCAGAGGCACTTTTCAGGAAGCGGCAACAGCGTTCAGTCAGATGCTGCGTCATCCTGGTGTTCAGAGTGGGAATGCTACTTGACAGGCAAGCCTTGGATTCTGACAGAGCATCTGACACAGAAGTAGAACACTAGTCAATGCAAACGTACACACGGTGAGCAAGAAAGCCTAGAGTCAAAAGTCAAAGAATGATTATATATTGTGACTGAGATATTGTCTTTAAAGATGCTCTAATTGATGCTCTAATCATTGGGGACTGAATGATTCCATTTGTTGTTTGTATTCATAGAAACATCCAGTGCCTGGTTTTATAAAATCCTACATTTCACTGCAGAGTCGATCAAACACTGCAAAGGAAGCGCGGCTGAAATGACTTCTATGTGCAGCTTACCTTCCACAACAGCAGAGTTTTTGAACCCGATGGCTTCTAGCCGCTTTCTGACCATCTCCGACAACTCTGGAATCTAAGATAAAGACGAGCGAGCTATCAGTGTGGACGCAATTATGTGGACACCATACAATTCTCGAAAAAAGGACACTTTGTCACTGATGTCAAATTTTCATATGTAAGTAAATTGGAACTACGTATGCAAATATATGTATGTTGTTTGTGTGTGTGCACCTGCTCCTGTAGCTTTTGGATGTCTGCTGCAATGTAGACCAGCTGTTTGGTGGACAGCGAGGCAGGACTCCCGCTCTCACTGCCGCCCTCGTCCATCGACGTTCGGCTGGAGGTGGAGGAGGCTGAGCTCGGCAGAGGCCTGGTTGGCTCTTTAGTCACCTCAGTCTGCGGTGTCTTGGTCAACACCTGTGTGGACACCGATCAAGACGAGGAACAAGACCGAGTAACATCAGCTATTACTTCGCAGTTCACCTTGTTGGAATTACTGCTCTTGAAAATAGAATCATTATAGCTTTCCTCGGGTTTATTTAAGTTTACCTCGTCGAGAAACTTGGCATATCGTGCATAGAGCTGCAGCGTGAGCTTCCAGAAGCGATGGGCCAGAGGTGACAGGTAGACTTTGTCCGACCAACATCTCACCAGGCAGGACCACAACACCTCAGATACCTGCAGGTGGTACGCACTGCCAGCTGAACGAGGACAGACACAGATATTCGGTTACTGCGAGGGAAAGTATTAGGTGCACACTGGTGTTCACGATAGAGGATGAATTCCTACCGGGTGCTGCCTCTAGTCCATCGCTTATGCTGTTCTCCAGACTTCCTGCTATTTCCTTGAACCTGAAAAACAAGTAGAGACACGCAAGGGGCGAAGACAAAACAATCAATGTGTTATCAGCTTGTTTCTTACATGTGCACACTCTCATGATGTGAAACAACACAGTGGGCGTTGGAAATGATGGACTTTCCAGGCAAGCTGAGCTGTGCCGGTTTATATTGTGAAATGAGGACACAAGCCCTAATCTTTACAGTGTGTGCGCGTCTGTGGGGGCGGGAGGAGGTTGACAAACAGTTGACAGCTTCTCAACTTTTCCCGCACAGATCAACGGTCAGTCAGTCGAGGCCCAGTGTCGTGTTCATGGGATATGTTTAATATACGCTGAGACACATCCTCAAATTACATTTTGCTTCTTGTCATCATTTTGCATGAAACTCACACCCATAAGCAATTTTCCAGATTCCTATAAAAATGGGTTTTGTTCAACTTGTGAACGTGTGACAACATCTGTCGTTTTCACCCTAAAAATGCCGACAGGCTGCAATTTTAATCAAAGCTCGTCTCTTGAGTCCTTAAAGCGAGACCAGACAATTCTTTAAAATACACGCTGCGCAGAAATTCCAGCTTCACCGACACCTGACCATATTCATTTAAGCTGAGAGGGCTAAATTCAAAAGTTAAAAAACATGCTTATTATTATTATTCTAAGGTTGTGTGCACGCATGAGTTTTATTCTAAACCAAAATATTCATTAGCTTGAAGGAATTGTTTAATTTTGGCAAATGCGCTCATTTGCTTTGTTAAATGAGGTCGATACCACTCTCGTATCCAAATATAAATACAAGCTTACAAGTTTAGCTCAGCATAGACACTGGAAACAGGGAAAAGGGATATTCTGACTTGGTAATAATGTAACAATATAGCAAAATCAGCCTACCAGCCACTCTGAAGCTCACTTATGAATGACTAATTATTATTAACGTGTTATATCATGTGATTATGAACATGTTATATCAAAACGATAAAGCGATTCTACGGAATGTGTGGGACTATTTCTTGGCCAATGTGAATTCTTAAGAGTCTTCGCTGGTTGCCTGGCAACCTCCCCGTGACAACAAGATTTCCTTGAGTCTTTTTGTCACCATGGAAGTTAAGCTGCCAATGTGCTTCATCAGAAGTGCTTCTTAGTAGCACTATGAACTATGTGTGTGCAATCTATCGGCTGTGGTATGTAGAGTATAGATCGCGTTGCGGTAATGTGTACCGTAGTTGAAAGTAGACAGGCAGGTTCCATTTGTTGTGGAAACTGATATATGAGGGGTGTACCCTCAGTCTCTTCACACTGGCCTGCGAGCTGCACTGACGCTCAAACCTCCGCACAAACTCCATGCTCGCACTGTATCGCTAAAAAAAGAAGATAGAGAGACAACAGAAAACACACACAGGTGAAACTACTCAGTCTAACACGGAATGACGTGACGGCACGCAACACATACACATACACACACTAACTGTGTCACTGCGGCTGTACCTCATAGAATATGTCGGGGTTTCCTGGACTGAAGAGGTAGGCCAACCGCTCCTCTATCCCTTTGATGATCTCTGGCCACACAGAGTTCACCAGGAAATCATAACCTGGCACTGTGTCAGCTTTGTCACTGAGGAGAAAGGGAACGTCAGCATGTTAAAAATATGTTTTCATTGGTCACTGCTATTTTTTATTAATAAAAAATTATTTATAGATAAAACCCTATAAATAGTCAATATGCTAAATGCAACACCTCTAAAGATGAAAGCAAACAATTTGCTTATTCTAGTAGAGGCACAAGGATTTCAATAACCAAACAAAGAACTACTTGATCTATGCATGCTTTGAATGAATTTGCCTCCATGACAGCATCAGTACCTGGATATGGCTCCTCCAGTCACCTCTCTAAGCAGTCTGCAGTGATGAGGAACAAACTCCAACAGTCTGGAGTACATCAACTGAAGGCCATTCGGACTGGACTTCACCATCTCCTCTACTATCACCTAAAGGAGAGGAGAAGGGGGGAATAGAATGTTCTGGTTATTAAGATAAGTTATTATTAATGTTTAAATAAATTTGGATCTGTAGTATATCAAAAACGTGTGTCACGTTTACCTGGTCCATGTATGGTTTGACCAGCACCTGTCCCACCAGGGCCTCAGCATCTCGAGTCTTGTCTATGGTGGCATATGTCCTCAGGCAGTGGCGCACTATGACCACATTGGATGTTTGCAGACCCTCGATCAGCAGGCCCTCCAGAGACTGCTGCAGCATGGAGGTGATCCCCGCGATGCGCTGGCATCACACAAACAACACAGACAACAGTTAAAACCAAACATACTCCAACAGAGCATATTCCAGCAAACACACAGACCAAGGGAGTCACGAATCAATGTGAAAACTAGCATTAAATATTTTGGAGATATTTTCTGTATACTGTGCAGATGGTAGCATTGGTGATTTTCCTCTAAGAGAAAAGCCCTTAGCACTTACCGGAAGGACGGCACAGACACGGATTATCTTTGTCAAATAATTACAGGACTGACGGAAGAGCAGCCCAGACAGACAAACGGATTAACTGAGTGGCTATTGGTTTATCAGCTCTCTGACTGATTGACCCGTTAACACTTACAGGCCTGACTTTGTCCAATAGGGGCATGCCTTTGCTCTGCACAGCGTGGAACTGCAGCTGGTTGAATTCTGTAGCAATTCTCTCCAGGACCTGACCTGCTAACAAGGGGCTGCACACAGACAGACAGACAGACAGACAGAAAGACAGGAAGTCAGATACAAAGGCTTAGCACTACATCGCTGCAGTGATCACGCTCAAACAGTTTGCAGGGCTTTGTGTCAGATGGAATGCATTGTTCAAGATTACAAAATAGAAACGTAGCTTTTCACACTGCAGCCGCCAAAAATATGAGACATACAATGCATCACCAGGACTGTTTTTATCTCATTTAATTTGTCTATTGGTAGAAATCCTGATTAGGCTGAATACTGAAATGCAAATATTGAAAGCACCATTACTCAATAAATAACTTGCCCACATTCAACGACAATATACTGTATATCAAATTTACATCAGGTGATGACAGTGGGTTTGTTAGTGTGTCAGTTTCCCACCTGCTGATTTCCAGAGAGCTGGATTCCTTGGAGTTCTGCGAGTGAAGGATCTTCTCAATCTTCTCCACTGAGCGCACCACCTGAAGCAACCTCAGTACATACACCTGATGGGAGGGCAATATAAAAGGAAGATGATAATTAACTGAGATGATTTCACAGAGTAGACAACTGTCTGCCAGTGCACATGCTATCTTTTCATTCAACGTAGGAAAACTAGTACTGCTGTAAAATAATTCAAAAAACAAATATAGCTTAAGGAAACAACATCAAGTTCACAATTTGGCATGAACACGCCATGCTAGACTGTCACAGAGCATTGTAAAGGTTGTAATAAAATAAGTGTAATGATGAATGATGGAAGACGAGGAGCCAAACCTTTTTCTTCTGAAGATCTTCCTGTTTGGACAACTGGCTGTCTATAGCCTGAGTCACCTCACTCACACAGGACCGGAGGCTCTGCAAAAGGTAAAAGTCAGATAACATGCATGAGCACTATCTGGCAGGAATGAATCAAAGCTTACAGGACACGTAATCAGAACACATACCATAACCTCCTCTCGTAACTGTCCCAGCGGCACGGAAAGCTGATTGAGGGCTTTGTCCATCCCCACCTGAGACGAGGGAGCAGAGCTCTGAGATTAGCAACAGTCTACCTTCACCCTAAAAGATTTACTTTTTTTTAAATGACAACCGTGTGGTGTGCTCTCTTTCAGTTTTCAAGAGCAGAGTAAAAGTCCAACAATACTGAACTTTTGAGGCCGATATTGATACTTGATTGTTAGTGATTTCTAGACGCCTTCCCTGTCTCCTGTAGGCTACAAGACGCTAGTTGTAACATTGAAAAATGTACAACCACAGTGGCTAAAGGACAACTTCAATAGGAACTGACCAGGTTGGTGGAGAGGTTAACAAAGTCGGCATAGTCCTTGTTGATGAGCTCCACCATGGCCGTTTTCAGCAGCTTATAGTAGAGCTCCAGGTCCTCTCTCATCTCCTCCAGCTGGACCTGCTTTCGACAGTCCGCCACAAACTGGTCAACGTCAAAGTCATCCTGCAGACAGAGGGATCAGAGAGAGCAGATGGATACATACACATTTAGATAACACGGTGGCAGCTGTTCTCACAATAACATCCAGTATAGCTGACACATGGACAGAAAGTGGAGAGATAAAATCGATTTAGCTAACAACTGACAGATGTGAAGTTAGTTAGAAGTTGGATATTCAACAGACATTCACTACGGATCCAGCGGCGTCTTCTTACTCAATTTCACCCGGCGTGGGTAGCAGGAGGACGGCTAGCTTCCCCCCCAACCCTCGCACTTAACTGCTGCCAATACATTCATGCTGACTTGTCCATATTAATTTAAAGTCATACTAAATTGGTCTCATGTAGCACACTTATTTTGATTGCTAATGTGAATGTAATTTCTTGACATGAATAATTTAATGTAGCTTTAATGTCATGTGCCCCAGTGACTCCAAATCAATAGCAGAACGTATCGATGGTGCCTAAATTAGTCTAAACAAACTTCACGGCTGTGACTGACAGACCAAAAAGTCAAGCTCAGGCACATCATCATACAGAATGAACACATTTTACTCACTACTAACATCGTTTGTAACATAGTAACGTTTGACATGTTCGATATTAACAATGGTTGTGATTGGAATTTAAACGCTTATTAACAGGACAGAGTATCTATATTTCATAACAAACAGCAAAGGTTTAAGAAACAGGAGCATCCTGGTATCACCTGCTATTATCAGTCAGCTAACTAATGCTAGCTAGAATAACAGCATAAGCTATCGTTAGCACTTTACCAAACGTGAGGTTAACGGATTCTTACCTTCATAAAAACATCCTTGTCAAAGCACAAAGAATCTGGTCCCTTTGGTAGATTCATGTTGGATTATAAAACACAGCTACAACATACACAGACAAAGTGACAAAGTTACAAGCCTCCAGCTAGCAGCTGTAAATTAACCAAGCTTCCGCAAACATGGCAAGCGCACCAACGAGGAAGAAGAACCAGAATGATCATGATACAGGTTACAGTAATGTCACAGCGCCCTCTAGAGGCAGCGATCAGTAAATGTACCGTGGAAAAGCGAAACTCACCTTATCACTGGGACTCTCTTTTAAGGGATATTTTAAGTTGTCCTTGTTTTTCTTTTCTTTTCTTCCCCTTTTGTTTAATTAAAAGCTTGAATGGGCTATATCATTTGCTTTGTTTTGGGGGGGACAGAAAGATGAGGGGTGGTGTAGGGTCTCCAAATGCATGTTAATCTCTATTCACCATGTGAAAACACATGGTAAAAGTAACCACCGGATAAAATAAAGCAACATGGAAGGTGATTGGAGGTTCATTCTCCATTCACTTGCTCCTCTCCAGCTTTTGATCGTATCACATACATTTAATCCGCAGATTCATTTTGTCCAATTGTCACAGAACTTCAATTAATTTCTAAGCACTTTAAGGACTTAATGCCCCTGGTGGCTTAAATGTTGACAATGAAAGCTCATTTACGACCTTGGAAAATGTAATTAAACTAATCTCATCACAGGGTCTAAAATAAAAGCTGACCTAAAACTGTAAACATTTGCATTTCCATGACGTTGTGAAGTGAGCAAGTTAAATATGGAAGGTGTTTGTGAACATCCAGTGTGCAAACCACATATATAAATACATTGTACATCTATGATGCAAACGTTATGTATTTTAGACATGATAACATCCTGGAGAAGAAGAAAAACATAGGCCTAATAATACATCTTATTTAAATGACTTCTGTCATGCTCTCCTATTCTGTTGCCAACATTTTATTCTAATGTTATATTCCCATTAATCATCATATTATTCAAACCAGCAGCTCCCATCAGCCGCTCATCTCTCAGCTCGGATGCGTCTTATTGGATGACAGGGCATGGCTGCGGTGTCAGGTGATGCAGCCGCAGCCACTGCCCTCTGTTGTCCTGTCGGTGTGGGGAGCTCCCTGCTCTGTCAACCCGGATGCTGTGCCACACAACTATCGATCATTTTGCCCAGTGCGCAGCGCCGCAGACAGAGCGAAGGGGGGCGGCGATATTTCAGTACCCTTGAGGCGGACAGCTCTCCCCCGGGTCCACACGCTTCTGGCCGCGGGGCTCCGCTAACCCGAGCCTGGAGGGCAGGGGGCTCATAATTCACGCCCGAGATAGGGGAGGGTGTTAAAGGCAAACACCACCCTGTTCTTGCAAGATCGCGACCACTTGCTGTAGTGGAAGGGTGAGAGAGGGAGAGAGAGAGAGAGAAATAGAAAGGGGGGAGCAGAGCAGCATCACCACAGAGAGAGATGGCGGAGTGCGGGCGGAAGGCGCTGTCTCTCCTGGAAGCGGCCCGCTCCCGGTACGAGAGCCTGCAGATATCCGACGACGTGTTCGGCGAGTCCGGGGACGACAGCAGCGACAATCCCTTCTACAGCACCTCCGGAGACTCCGACTCGGACAACTACATAGCCGAGGCAGGCGAGGACGAGCAGCCGAAGCAGCAGCAGCAGCACCACCACCACCACCACCAAAAGCGGGGCGATAAGGAGAGCGGGCTCAGCTGGGGAGCCGGAGGCGGCGGCGGCGGCGGCGGAGCCGGCGGAGCCGGTCCCCCGGGCTCCCTTTCCCGCAGTCAGGCTGAAGAGGAGGGCTGGACGGAGACTCTGCAGGATGTCACGGTGCCGACGTACAAAGAGACATATGGTGAGACGTAATGCACGACAAGATGAATAAGGTCGTTGGCGCAACGGGGGAGACGTGGGTGGGAGGCTGGGAAGTGGTTGGAAAACCAGGCGGAAAAGAGGGCAGTCCACCTCCGTGTTTTTTTAGGTCAGGCGGGGCATTTCCGTGGCTCTCAATCTGGTGCCAACACAGAACACAAAAGGCTATTTCTTTGGAACAACTGATTCATTTCATTTTCATGTGTGTGTGCGTGCATGCACAATCCTTGTGCGCGCGTGTGTGTGTGCTGAGAGGAGCATGACACTGCATCGTTAATTGCTGTATTACGTTAATGGCAAACGCTTAGCCTTTGATACTTCACCCCTTGGTGCTTTGCTGTGGTGCACATGCTGCCCTGTGTGTGTGTGTGTGTGTGTGTGTGTGTGTGTGTGTGTGTGTGTGTGTGTAGGCTACATGTGTTCATGTTTCAGGGCAGTGCAGGGAGACATGCTTTTTCATTTTGAGAAACAGCATGAACACACACATTACATAAAGCCTGCTGTATGTATGCACACATGTTGCCCGTCCTCCTCCTGCACCAAGTTAATTAACAGAACTCCCCACTGTATTTGCACGAGACACAAGCTCAAGGTACCCTGATTTTGGTTGCACAATTTTTCTTTGTATGTGTGTGTGTGTGCGTGTGTGTGTGTGTGTATAAAATCGTGACAGTTAAACAGCTCCGTGCACTCACAGCTTCTCTCTCTTTCTTTCTCTCAGCCTGTCTCTGTAATAAATGTCCAAAAGCATCATCTCAGAAATTGTTCTCATGCTGTTTAAAACGCTCTGCGAGCCAACACCTACAGTCGGTGCTATGTTCTCGGAGCAGTTTTGATCTGTTTATCCATCACTAAGCACAGTGTGCGCTGCAGGAAAGTGGGGGTTGGAGTTATAGCGCAGCGCCTTCTACCAAGCTTCGTTTTGGATGTGTCCTCCTCTCCCATCTCTTCTGCCTCAGCTGAAGCAAAGGTGATTGGTGGAAATGCCATCCTGTATCCACTGTGGCACATGTCGCATGCTTCACTGTGGCACCCTCGGACGTGAACCAGCATATGGCTGCAGCAGATATAGTGCAAGCCCCAATCTGCATGCATGCTCACATAGAAAACACACATGAAACACACATTGGAGCATTCATATACAAATGTATAAAAGCACGAGCGCACGACCGGCTGTAGGTAAAGTGCCAGGAAACAACTGGAAGTTATGTGAACAGCATTGGTTGAATGCAAATAATATTTGTTTTGCAAGCTATTACAATGCCAACAAAAAAATAAATTGCTACTCCAGAATTCAAAACGAAAGACCAAATATCATGAGATAAAGGAGAGAACTTCTGTGTCTGCTGTTGGCCTGTCTCTAAAAGCGAGCTTACTGGGCAGGGCACAGAAACAAAACCAACAGCTCAGTTTACTTCTGTCCACGTTCCAGATTTGATTTGCGCTCAGCCAAGTTATCCAGCTAACTTCAGTAATCCTGCCTGGAGAGACGGGGGCTCGGATACATGCATGGAGTGGAGCCTATTTTGCTTCACCAAAATAATCTGAACCGAACTGAGCTGGGATACCTCAAGAGGTTCTTAAGTGAGACAAAGGTCACAGGATGTTCTGTACTCTGTCCTGCTCCGTTTCATTGTTTGTGCTCTGTTGACTGAAGCTACAGGAGAGCAGCAGGTGTGTCTGTGTGCTTTGCATGGTCTGGTCTGGTTTGCAAAGATACAGTTAGTGGTTGTTTGCACAAGCTCAGCCAGCGTGGGCGTGGTGCCGCCATCCTGCATCAGGGTTGAGATTATTGAGCCGCCTGACTGGATGGATGCAGGACAGCCGGGGAGCGTAATCGCGCTTCCGACCTCATGTAGCCAAGAGCGTTGTCTGCTTTAATCGGCCTGAACAATTAAGATTGACTGCATCCTGAGCAGCAGCACATCAACATAGATATGTTTCTCCACCGGATGCTGCTTCAGCTACACGAGGTTTCTTCCAACTCTGCCCATGGTGGAAATATGACCACTGATATATTTATCATGTGTCTGGATTTGACTGTCTAGCCATCTGCCCAATTCTTCCTTTCCATTTCTCTGCCTGTCTCTGCGTCTTACTGTCCGGCAGTGACAGTGCAGACACAGACACAGACACAGCGTTGATGTGACGGCTCCGCTCCTTGGAGACTGTGCACCCCGTACATAAATCATCAGCCACAGTCAGAAAGCATCCAGTCAACCTCGTCCAAACTCCTCCCGACTTGTCTGCGTTTTGGGTTTGTTTGCGGCAGCAAAGTCGTCGTTTGCTTTTGAACAAGTAGCAGAAGTTTTGGAGCCACGCTGAGTTTTTGGCATGCATAAAAATGTGGTTAACCCAAGGTCAGGTTTATAGGTGATGTGTTATCTTCATCTCAGCGAGAGGCAGTTTCTCCTGCTGTGCGAAGGGGGTTGGCAAAGGACCAGGGTGAGGATTATGAAGGATATATCCACATCTCAGATTATATAACTGCTTTATTGTGATGTTGAAGGGAATTTAAGAGCTATTTATTCATTCACTTTGCTGAGCTCGTCTAATAGATTACTGGTACTCGCCATATGTCCGTTTATCTGCCTCACCCTGTATTTCTTGTCTGCATGTTGCCTCTTACCACTGCAGACCCATTTGGAAAATACATACACTTACTCAGTGATAATATGTCTGACATTTACATTCACAAAATAAAAAAGAAGAAAACCAAAACAAATCCGACATGGGACCTGAATATGCAGAGTGAAAAAATGATAACAAGATGTTATGCATGACTCACATAAAAAACCTCTGATGCCACAAAATAATCAAAGTCAGATCCAAGTTCAGAATGCTGCATATACATTTTTATGTATATTACCACTGCATAATCTACAAAAAGTCCAAAAAACAAAAGAAAGTTTGAATTTGAAGAAGGAAATTTGTGATCAATAGAGGCTCTTCAATCATTATTGTACTGTATGTACAATACAAAACAAAATTAGACTGATATGATGACATTGCATGACTATTTCACAAACCTCTGTTGTGAAAATAAATGGTTCTAAGCAAACTATCATTTTAAAACTAACAAAATAAGTTGTGAATATACTTGTTTTGCTCATACAGTACCAGTCAAAAGTTTGGACACACTTTCCCATTCACTTGAATGGAAACCTTTGACTGGTACTGTATGAAGAGGAACACAGATCATGTTATTTATGATTTGACTTACAATCTACATATTATGCTGTGTATTGGCCTCAGAAAAGTTTTTTTTACTAAAATTGTGCTATATTTCAGTATAAAGCCCAGCTACAGCTTGAATTTGTCTGGGAAAACATAATTAATCCTCGCACTAAAGCTTTTGTGAGCTTTATGTAATTTCCACTAAAAACTGATCTTAAAGCATGTTTCGTCTACATGACGGGTTTATGCCCCCCGACTACATGGTAATCTCTCATTCTCAAATCCACGGCTATAAAAGCTCCACCAGGCAGATGTTTTGTCCCTCGACAGTAGAAATACCCCAACAGCTGATGATCATGAGGGATTATGCTTCTGTTTGTATGTGCAACGTAGGTGGAGTTTTGTGTTGAGTAATGTGGGAAATGGATATTTAACAGCTTCCCTTGTAGACAAGCATTTTGCTAATATTAGTGGTCTGAAAAAAGAATGATGTACATGTTTGATCCAGTTGTATTAGTGATGTAGGCTAGACTGGAGATCAGCTGGCAGGGATGTGTAAAGAATCTCGCTCAATGACACAGAAACAACTCCTTTATCCATAAAAATGATGAATTCCTCCTGAGGTTGTATTTTTGGCTTACTCCTGAGATGTGCCAAGGTGAGTCATTTTGCCTCAGTGGAACTTCCATCTGAATGTCTGATGGTTTTTATCGAAAAGTGGCTCGCTCCGAGGAAGTCACGCTGGATTTTACATTCAGCTTTCAAGTCTAATGGAATGCAAATGAGTAGACGTTGAGCCGTGCCCCGGCTGCTTCTGCTGTCTTGGCCGCAAGCATCAACTCTGTGGGCGTGCTTGTACTCTCCTCTGCCTTTTCTTTCCTCTTCCCGTACACCTCCACATGTTGCTTAACATTTAGGTTCAAGCCTTGTACATGTTATCTTTGAATGACTGAAGCAGAAGTCCTCCATTAGTTTGGTAGCAGCCAACCACTCGGGCTAGAGAGAGAATGAAAACGTTGTTCTTCGCTGTTCGCAGCTAATGAGACCGTGCTGTTAAATTGAGCCTGAAGTTGTTCTGCTCAAAGCACATTCCCTCTCACGAATCCAGCAACCTTTCGAGAAAATCGCTAATTTACTAGAGCAAATACATCAGGCTGTGACTTCAATGCAACCCAGAGCTTCTAAATGGGAGGTAAATGTCACTCCACCTAAACTAATAAAAATAGCTTCATAGTAAAGGAAGAAAAGTCTTCCGCATTATCTGGAGAGATTGTGGAGTAGCTACGAAAGAACGTATGTTATTATATGCTAAATTCATAGACAATGTTAGGGACACCACGAGGTATAGGAGATGTAAATACAACAGAGCAAAATCACTAAATAGTAAGTTACTAAACTGAACATGTTATATGAATATGTTTTAAGTCCAGACAGAAAAATTATTATTATAGTAATAGTTTATAGGGCATAATTATTTTTTAATGATTCAGTAGGCAATTTCTATAGTGAGTTTTTGAACAATATTGCTGATTATATTATATAAGAAAGCTCCACCCTCCTTCTGCCAGTAGGCGTATCCCTCCCCCCCTTTAAGCTAACTATTTAAACTAACTATTTTACACACTATTTTAACAATTTAACAATTGTAACAAGTTGTAATTTCTATGAGTTAAACTGCTCCACAATGTATCCAAAAAAGACAGGAAAACAGGTCTGTCATGTTACATGCATACTCTGTGCACAGGTTTAGGTGAATCCATTTTTTTTGGTTTAAAGGGTAAATGTTGTGGTTTAAACAACGCCATCCATCATCAGCCGATGCTCTCCTGACAGCACGACATCAGACGCCTTTCATTCATGGCTCCCTCCTCACTCCACTACCAGATCGGAACATGATTTTGACTCATTGCCTGCCCTAACACTAAAGCAACAAGACACCGAAACCTTCCGCAAGCGTAGAAACGCCACGCTGCGACAAGGGTCACAGTGTGGTGGCTGTCATGTTGTGTACACTCTCTTACCGCCGCCCTGGGCTCCTGACATTCACACCAACAGCTGCTGTGATTTCACAAAAAAGCACAGCGACTATATGTGAATTTAGCATCTGACTTATTTAAGACTACCTTTAATGGGTGTTCTGTTACTGTTTCCTCTCTTCCTATGAGATGACAACTTAGTTTATATAACCAAGAAACAGTTTGTATGCATCCCACACAGCCCTGACAGTGACAGCTTGACAAAATGTAATTTTATCGTGTCTCACGGTGTCAAAAGAGAAATCTTTTTTTTTTCTTCAGCAAAATCAATCAAATTGACAGCCTGGTGCCAAATTTTAAAAACTTTGATTAAGTGACAGTTGAGTCCGCGAGTTGGCCCATATGGGGCTCTCGATTTTCCTCAGTCATAATTTTTCACTCTTTTTTTCCCGTTTCTTTCCTGATCCAGGCCCCGCTCAGAAGATGCCGGCCACCGCCACGGCCTTGGACTTCTTCCAGCTCTTCGTCCCGGACAACTGCATCCAAAACATGGTCACCCAGACCAACATGTATGCCAAGAAGTTCCAGGAGCGTTTCGGCTCAGACGAAGGCTGGCGTCCTGTCACAGCCCAGGAGCTAAAGGCCTTCCTGGGCTTTGTCACCTCCACCAGCGTGCACCGCTGCGAGTCGGTTCTCAGCATCTGGAGCTCCGGCTTCTTCAGCAACCGGAGCATCGCCTTGAAGATGAGCCAGGCGCGCTTTGAGAAGATCCTCAAGTACTTCCACATCGTTGCTTTCCGACCGTCGCAGGGAAGCAATCAGGGTCTGTACAAGATCCAGCCCTTCCTGGACTCGCTGCAGCAGTCGTTCAGCTGCACCTTTAGACCTTCACAGACACAGGTGTGTGCACTCTTCTCTTGGCCTGGGTCCTCACAAAGTATATCTTATAATATCTTTATACAGCCAGGTGCTACATTCTGCATATATATACATACGTACATACATACACTACCGTTCAAAAGTTTGGGGTCACATTGAAATGTCCTTATTTTTGAAGGAAAAGCACTGTACTTTTCAATGAAGATGACTTTAAACTAGTCTTAACTTTAAAG
>JAVQJL010000858.1:0-13901 GCA_036024295.1 Nannoperca obscura
CGATGGCCTCTTGTTTTAGAGGGTATTGAGGTTGATGTGGTCTGTAATCAGATTTTGGAATGATGACCACTGGCGCCATACCTTTGATTAAACCAACATCATGTCTACCTGTAGTCCACAGTGTCTTAGGGACCTCCTGTAGGGCTGCATGTGAAGTGACGTCACTGGATTCTAACATGTAGTTCTCAGCCCAATCTGTGGTACCAATTCAACAGTTCTAACAGCTTGCACTACTGAAGTGAAACGTTGTCTGTATGTGTCTAAATAAGGGTTAAACTGAATGTGGGGGTCCCCAGTGGGCTCCCACACATCAGCCTGTACACATTTTTTCATCCATGGACCCAAATCTTGCCATTTCTCATGTTTGTGTTTTGCCAAAGAAACATGTGGAGTTGAACTTGTCACATTAAAAAGTGTATTACTTTTACTTCTGTTTTAAAACTAAACCTTTAAACAGAGGTTATAAAGGCTTCATTGGATTGTAAAACATACTGCAGAACAGTAAATATTCTGTAAGTCACAAATGCCTATTGTCTCTCTTTTCACCAGAGTTTGCCTATATATATATATATTGTGGGGGAAAAACTGATGTGTGACCCCAAATTGTCCTTCCTGATTTTAACCAGAATTAAGGACAGGAAGATGTCCTTTTGTTTAGGTTCGTGTTTCTTGTAATGAGTCGTAAAACTTTATGATGTACCATATAATGTTGGCTTGTCAGGATGTGTTTGTTCCGACAGGGGACCATATGGAGGAGGAAATGCGGGGGTCTTGCGTTTCATGCTTAAATACAAGACATTTTCAATCCTCTTGGCCTTCTGTTGTCAGACACTCTTTGTGTGTACAGCAGACGGTCCTCTCTGCGCAGAAAGCTTAATAAATACTCAAAATACTTACTAATACTCAGAAGGTTTCATTTTCCAGATTTCCACCGCAATATATATATATATATATATATATATATATATATATATATTGCTGCTGGCAATTGGTAGAAAGATTCTGAAGAGCAGTCTTAATGTGTGTTGTTTAGGAATCTGTTGCATTTCCTTTTGTACAGTGAGTTGAACTTTTACAGTGAGTCATCACTTTTGAAGAATCATGATTGAAATTTAATCTGTTGTGAGATTTTACTTCTTCTTTTAGATCTAAAAATGACCCAACTCTGTTTAACATTGTAAATTGCATATACCACTGAAACACTTAACACAATAGAGGATAAAGGATAAGGCAAGCAACATTTTTATGGAACAGGAACATTTATTGAAAGGCAGTATGACAAATTGTAACGTATTAACAATTTATATTGTATAATGTATATAATTAACAATATATACCAATGAAAAATAATTTATCTCAATATTTAAAAAAAATGGCCTGTCTCAGGATGTCATTGTAACCTTAATCAATAATGTTCTGCGCTGCCTAAATCAAGTTGTTAGTCTAAACATACATAAGTGCTTCGTGAACTATTGTGCAAAAACGTTTTGTTTAATGAAACAAAAAACAATATATAGTCACAAAGTTAAACAGAATACAGAATAACTTGGCCTTTAATGCCTTAAAATGGCTTCCTTTGGTGGGTTGGCATATGGGTGACTACAGATGTGACTGACTTATGGCATGCATTTCTTGATAGTCTTCAATGATAGTTTGAATAGTAGAGGACGGAAGGAGCAGTTTTGCTTGTAATTTCAAATAAAACAAAGCTAAGTTTTTCAAAAACTGGCCTTTGTCTGCATCCTCCAAATCTCTTCTTCATAACTGAACTGACTGAGCATCTGGCTCTGCATCACAGTACTCATTATGACTTTCATAGGAGCTGTTTGGAGTTCCTGAGGTTACGACTTTGGCTATCAGACTTTCAGCAGAACATACATGACATATGTGATGTTAATGTAGACTTAACTGTAAAGCTCTGCTTGCATTGTTGGAAAGGGCATGGAACAGATTTTCCCTCTTTGATGTGAGTTTTGAGATGGGAGAAAAGACTCCATATATTCTCAAACTTAGCACTACAGAAGTCAACATGACACCTTAAATCGGTTGCACTTCCCACTGTGGCCCTATGCACATCTTTATGGTGATAAATGTGACACTTAAAGGCTGAAAACTTACAAACTTCTCTATTGCATCCAAGAAAACCACACTTGAACAACACATTATGCATACTACTGTGACTACGCATGTGCCTTACATATGCCAACATATTACTGCAGGTCTTGGAACAAATGTTGCATGCAATAATCTTTGTTTGTTCATTGCAAGCTGTACAAAGCAAATTCTCACTTGTCTAACACCACAAAAGCTTTATTCTTTATCGCAGGATACATTAACTTTTACATGTCTACAATGTAAAACAGACTGGCATATTGTATAAAGTACACACTTTACCTTTCTAGAAGTCCAGTGTCAGAGACTGAAATTGGTCCTTACTTAGATGCAAGGCTAAAAAATAATAAAATACAACATCAGGTTTATCAAAAACAAGGAAAAGAAATACCCCTAATAATGCTGCACAATATACTGTTAAATAAAATGTGTTAATAGGCAGGTTTTAATCAGTGTAGATGACAGTGTAGATTACTCAAGTGTAGATGTAGTCTATTAAAAAAGCAATCAAACAAAAACATTTAAAATTGATCTGCAAGCAGGTGTACCAGCGGTCATAAGAAAATAATGTTTAAAGTATTTGAACTTCCAATTGCTGAAGACACGATCTGAAAATGCTCTCTTGTGCACAACCAGATGCTTGCTAGGATTAAGTTAGCATAAATTAAACCAAGCTCAAAAACGTTACTAGATTCACAACTTAAGTTATAATTCCTCAGTACAATGTTACTGACCTGTTTGTTGGTTTCTAGTATCATGAATGATGATTGAACATCGATTCGATTGTTGCATGTGGCTCATTCCCTAAAAATGAAAATACTGTCAAATTTTACGGTAGCCTGCTGTTAACGGTCATTCTTGTTTTTGGCTCCAAAATATCATCAGACTATATAATATTTAACCGTATTTTGGAAAAACGGTACAGTACTGTTAGAATTTGGCTGTATTTTTACAGTAATTTATTACAGTGTGTGTATGTTACTCTGTGTGAGTGGAAACAGAAGTACAGCTGAGTATGTTGTGATGAATCAGGGGGTTAGTGGATCAGATTCTGGGATCAGTCTGGATCTGGACCAATCTGCTGCAGGATCACACTCTGCTGTCAGACCAGCAGAGACCAGCAGAGTCCAGCAGAGACCAGCAGAGTCCAGCAGAGTCCAGCAGAGACCAGCAGAAACCAGCAGCCCACATCTTTTAAAAACACCCGTAGACACGTAGACAAAGTCAGACAGATTCCTCCAGTTTCCACCTGCCATAAGACACATTCAGCAGCTACATGGGGGGGTGATTATGATGATGATGACGAAGATGTAGACTGTGGATGTAAATGTGTCACTCAGAAGAGATTTTGGGCATCTCTTCTCTTCTGCGTTACCTTGAAGGACTCTTATTGACCGCTCTGTCTCTGTTTCTCTCTGCAGCCATGTCCGGCCTCGTCGTTCCTCCGATGTAAAGAATCTTCATCTTGCTCCTCCCCCTCAGCCACGAGCACCAATCACCTCAGAGGAGGCGGGGCCTCAGGCAGCAGCTGCCCAGTCAGGACAGTAGTGATAAAAAAAGAAACTGTTTCTCGTCTCCAAAGTATTAAAAAAGGACTTTTTGTACAGCAGCTCTGTAATTATTCTGTTGTATTAGTCTGTGTTTGGTGGGGGAGGTTCTGTCGGTGTAAAATCTGTCATGACACACCTGTAATGTGACATCACTTCCTCTACTTGTGACGTGATTCTGCTTGAAGAAACAGAGTCAGAACTGAGGACATTAAAGGCCCCTTTGTTTTTACTTTCCTCTCACCTGATTGGTCACCGCCGCTGAGGTGGAGAATACCTCAACGCTCATCAGGAGACTGAACTCTGGACGTCTGTCTGTCTCAGTGAGGCAGGACAAACAGGACGCTGTTTTCATCACAGCTGAGCTTGATCCTGATTGGCTCCTCCCACTGTGACATCAATCAAATCTGCTGCTGTCGGCCAATCAGTGTGCAGGATTGAGACAACTTTGTCTGCACGTGAATTCAGTTGAACTTGTTTTTAGCAGTAAAATATCATCAGGAATGTATGTAATGAAATAATCAGTAATGATTTGGGGCCTTTAAGTGTTTCAGTATACTCCGCTCAAAGACGTCACATTAAAAGATAAAAGAATAATAATGAATATTGATGATCTAGCCCCGCCCCTCCTTCATTTTGTCCTTTAGCCCCACCCCCTGCCTGTCTGTGTTATTTGTTTTGACCTGTTTTTATTTTTTTAATGCTCGCACTGTAAAAAAATGAATCCTGCATCCTGATAGGCTACTGTGACTCTCCGTCTCCTTGTTCAGAGTTGTCTTTTTTACTCTAGCTCCTCCTCCTTCTCTTCCTCAAGTCCACGCCCCTGCACCAGAGCCCCGTCCCCGTGTTTTCTCTGTGGGTTTTGTGATTTTTGCCAAAGTTGTAGCTGAATATTTATACGTCACTGTGGTTGATCACCCCCCGCTCTTTTGTACCATACAGATTATAAATAGTGTATTTATATCTCCAATTGTTTTTGTATAAATGGATGTCGAGTCGTCTTCATGGGGTTTTAGACGTGCGTGTGTGTGTGTGTGTGTGTGTGTGTGTGGTGCCACACTGATAAACAAGAAATTGTTTTGTATGACAAAAGAAACCTGAACGTTAATGTCTTCACACATTTATAGCGCTGTCAATCAAAGCTCCACTTGTTTTGGTTGTTTTGAATGTGAATCTTGTTTTCTTGGTTGTACTGACATGATCACCGTGAATAAAGGCAGCAGGTGTCTCTGACCGACTCCTTTTACTCTGTGAAACGCTGCTGATCACAGCAGATACGTCCACAGACCTCTAACAACTTCACATTCATGGAATAAAAGTGAACGTTCTCTTAATCTGCAGCCAGCTTTCATCTCCAGGAACGTTCTCTTCGGTTCCACTGAAATCATTCACGAAATCAGGCAGAACGTCAGCTCCGCCCCCTCAGGTGGTGCTGACCCTGCTCTCAGCTCAAAGGCGTGACGGGAGGAGGGCCAGACTGATGGGGTCTGATGTGGATCAGAACAAGAGAAGAAGACCATGATCCTCGTCTTTCTGTAATAAACAATGTTTTGTGTGAGTTGAACTTTCATCCAGAAGAGTTTGTGAAGTTAAAGTTCGTGGTGTGTTTGATACTCTTATCGTTCGGGTTTCATATCTTTTCTTTCGTTCTGTTTAAACGCGGTGATTAAAACGTGTTTCTGCTGCTGCAGACAGAAAACAGAGAACGATTAATGAAACTTTATTAAACCACTCGGCTCCCTCAACGGACACAAAAGCACAAACAGGATGTGATTAAGATAAATACTGATAACCTCAAACCTCATTATTACTCCTTTATTTATTTCCACTTCTTTCTGCACGTTTCATTCAAGATGTTTTCACCGTGTTTGAGCTGCTGATCATTCACCTCCTCGTCAGCACTGAGCTTTCCAGGTGGGGGGGCTTTCCAATGTCAGATCCTGCTGGTCCTACTGGCCCTGCTGGTTCTCCTGGTCCTGCTGGTCCTCCTGGTTCTCTTGGTCCTCCTGGTTCTCCTGGTCCTGCTGGTCCTCCTGGTCCTGCTGGTCCTACTGGCCCTGCTGGTCCTCCTGGTTCTCTTGGTTCTCCTGGTTCTCCTGGTCCTGCCGGTCCTACTGGTCCTGCTGGTTCTCCTGGTCCTGCGGGTCCTCCTGGTCCTGCTGGTTCTCCTGGTCCTGCTGGTCCTCCTGGTCCTGCTGGTTCTCCTGGACCTGCGGTTTCTGCAGTGTGATGTGAAGACCATCAGCTGCTTCTCCACTCTTTCTTTCTTTCATTCTTTCTTTGTTCTTTAATCTTCAGGTCACTTCAGAAGATGTCCTGCTGTTTTAATCTTCCACTGCCGTCCAACACACACAGAAAGACAGACTGCCAGACTGCCAGACAGACAGACAGACAGACAGGCAGGCAGGCAGGCAGACAGGCAGGCAGGCAGGCAGACAGGCAGGCAGGCAGGCAGACAGACAGACAGACAGACAGACAGACAGACAGACAGACAGCAAACCAAATGCATGAAAAAGTGCTAAATGGACTCTCACACAGCGACAGTGACGGAGACCAGGATTCTCCATCAGATCCTCCACGTTCGACCCTATTCCAGCCCGACGACCTCTGACCCTGCTTCTCTCAGGAGACATGCTAACATGCTAACATGCTAACAGCAGCATGCACACTGTGCGTACAGTCAGTCAGCTGTCCTGGGATCAGTGGTAACAACATGTTAGCTTCTGTTAAACAGCACAACAGAGTTAATGTGACTGCTCTCCCTGAAGTCCAGACACACAACAAACCTCCTGCAGCCTGAACACCTGAGGACCATCTGAGGATCACCTTAGGAACACCTGAGGATCACCTGAGGACCACCTGAGGATCACCTTAGGAACACCTGAGGATCACCTGAAGACCATGTGAGGATCACCTTAGGATCACCTGAAGACCACCTGAGGACCACCTGAAGACCACCTGAGGATCACCTTAGGATCACCTTAGGATCACCTGAGGATCACCTGAGGATCACCATAGGAACACCTGAGGATCACCTGAAGACCACCTGAGGATCACCTGAGGATAACCATAGGAACACCTGAGGATCACCTGAAGACCACCTGAGGATCACCTGAGGATCACCTGAGGATCACCTGAGGATCCTCAGGAACCCTGGACTCAACCAGTCAAACCAACATGGCCGACAACAACGTGTGTGACAGTCCGTCTGCTCTCTGCTGCAGAACTCCATCCACTCATCCACACATTTAACTGTCACACCGCCCCCTGCTGACACAGCACACACACTGCACGCCTGCTCAACACATGGCAGGCAGACAGGCAGACAGAGAGACAGGCAGACAAAGAGACAGGCAGGCAGGAACTTGGAGTTGTTGTGAACCCTGGCTGGTTTCCTCCGTCAGTTGCTGGTGGAGTCTGTGCTGATGGAGTCTGTGCTGGTCTGTCTGGTCCTCCTGCCTCTCAGCGGTGAGTTTCTTTCTTCCTGTTCAGTGGATCAAGAAGTCAATCAATTTATAATCAATGGATGTCAGTAAACTGAAGGAAAGGAGACATTTGAAGACACGTTGGACTCACAGAACGTCTGCTGGACATTTTCACACTTAAAACAATCAATCAGCAGATAAATCAATAACTGATGTTAGAATGAAGTTCTGATTCAGATGTGTTTCAAAGTTTCAAATTTTAAAGTTTTAAAAAGTTTAAAAATTTAAAAATGTCAAAGTTTAAAAGTTTAAAAGTTTAAAAGTTTACTGAAAGTTTGATGAAAGTTTGATGAATGGATGATGAAAGTTTGATGAATGGATGTTGAAAGTTTGATGAATGGATGCTAACGTCTGTTAATCGATTCACTTTTTATTGTCTGCTGTTGAAGGTCTCGGGGGGGGGCAGCCGGCCTCCGCCCTGCAGGTGAGGGTCGGGGAGGACGCCACCCTGCGGTGCCCCCTGCTGGCCCCCTCCACCCCCTCCACCCTCAGCTGGTACAGGAAGGCAGCGGGGGGGAGTCCTCAGCTGCTTGTGAGCTTCAGGTGCTGCAACTCCTCCGCCGTGACGTTGGGACCCGGACCTGGATCTGGACCTGGACCCGGACTCGGGCACGACAGAGTGCGGGTCCAGGCCGACGGCACGCTGCTGCTGCGCGGCTCCCAGAGGAGCGACTCTGCAGTTTATTACTGCAGCATCAGCCAGGGACACGAGCAGAAGAAGCCACAGGAAGTCACGGGGGGGTGAGGGGGTGAGGGGGGGTGAGGGCACACCTGTACTACAGTACCACACCTGCTTACCTGCAGTCAGCTGATCTCAACATGCAGCCGCTGCACTGATGATGCTGCTGATCAATAAAGTGTGTTCAGGAGTCAGAGGTGGTTTATTGTTTTGTTTCTGTCCACACACACATCACAACACATCTCACGGTTCATGTGTTCATCAGTTCATGTGTTCATCAGAATCAGAATCCGGTTTATTGCCAAGTAGGTATTCACAAAGGAGGAATTTGTTCATGTGTTCATCAGTTATATCATCAATAATAATATCAATATAATAATAGAACACTCTGAAAGGAGCATAATGAGCACTTTCAGTAAAGTGTATCAGATTATACTATTGGTATATATATATATATATATTTATATATTATATATTATATTATATATATTATATATATTATATTATATATTATATATATTATATTATATTATATTTTATTATATTATATTATATTATATATATTATATTATATATATTTTATTGTATCTGACTCACACAGTTTGAAGTCCTTCATGCAGATAAAGGTGTCCGGGTCCGGGTCTGGTCTGGTCCGGGTCTTGCTGCAGTGACGCCGCCATCTTGTTTGTTGACAACGGATTTTCCCGCCCTCTGCGCTGTTAGCTAGTAGCATTAGCATGACTGCGGTCCCTCACCGGCTCAGCGTCCGGCCACAGACACGCTTGACCCGGGTTTCTCCTCCAGACACTCCGGCGACCCGGTCACACGGTGACACCGCGACCGGTCACACGGTGACACCGCGACCCGGTCACACGGTGACACCGCGACCCGGTCACACGGTGACACCGCAACACCGTGGTTCTTTGTAATTTAATACTTAATACTAAAGCAGCTGTAAGTGGCTCCTCTCTGACAGTCAGGCTGCAATACCCTCTCTCACCGCACTGACTCACCGCCATAAACCGGCACAGTCCAGGGGGGCGCTGTTTCATTCAGATTTAATTAATACAGACATTTAATTCTTCAACTGTCAAAATACAAAATAAAATAAAACTGTAATAAAATGTAAAGACACAGTCACATATTTACACCAGAATCTACATTAAACTTTAAAATACTCCATTACAAGTAAAAGTACCAGTAAATGTAATAAAGTACCAATTACAAGTAAAAGTCCTACACTGTTAACTGTTGTTAACTGTTGTTGTTGACTGTTGTTGTTGACTGTGTTGTTGTTGACTGTGTTGTTGACTGTGTTGTTGACTGTGTTGTTGTAGCTGATCTGTGTATTGATGAAAGCTCACGTGTTTCTGACAGTTGAACACATCAACAGCTCGAGAGACAAAACTTCCTGTTTTTCTGTCTGAACCAACGGTCGCTGTGATCCCAAAGCAGCGTCCCCCCTCTGGAGACCCTGCTGCTCCACCAGCTGCTCCTCTGCTGCACATCAACCCACAGCAGAGACCTGCAGGACCCAGACCCACAGCAGAGACCTGCAGGACCCACAGCAGAGACCTGCAGGACCCCGGCCCACAGCAGAGACCTGCAGGACCCTAACCCATAGCAGAGACCTGCAGGACCCACAGCAGAGACCTGCAGGACCCAGATTGGCTGCAGCAGGTACAGGGACCATCATTGAAGGTAAAATACACCCCAAAATACTTTTCTTTATATATATAACATCTTAATAATGTTATATCATATATTATAATAAAAATACATTTATTCCAAATGAAACTGTCAATAAAACTTTATTAAATGTTGGTGAAACTCTTCAGATGAAACACTATGAGGTGTGTTTATGATCTAACTCGTGACTTCAGGGATGTTTAGATTTGAACCGTCACGTGTTGTCAGGTGAAACACTGGATTCATGTCTTCATTATTAGCATTATAATAACATAACGTGTTCACAGCTGGTCTTCAGAGGAGTTCCGGATGGACTGGACGCGGACCTTCCTCTTCCTCCTGCGGTGAGACTGATGAAGCTGATGTTGGGTGTATACAGGTGTGTATACAGGTGTGTATACAGGTGTGTTTCCTGTGTAACCGCTCCTCCTGCTGCAGGTGCTGGTGTGTGTGCGGTTCAGGACCGTCCGGCTCGTTCTCCGTGGTTTTCAGCTCCGGGACTCTGCTGCTGGTGGACGAAGCGGTCGACGGTGACGAAGAGGATCTGCTCCGCCGTCAGAACGAGGCGACAGGTGAGTGGAACAGACAGTGGATCACCTGCGGACTCAGTGATCAATACTTTTAATGGAGGATGTTGTTGAATATATGATCAGTATGATAAATGTATAAAGGGTTCTTATTATTTTGTCCACGGCGCTCTGCAGGTTCTGGCCCGTCTGTTCAGGTTTTGTCGTCGCTCACTCTGGATCCAGGATCTCCTCACCTGCTGGTCTGCGTCCTCACTGGACTCAACTCGCCTCTGCAGGACGTCCTGTGGTGGGTCGATGACACGGTGGTGACGTCACAGGGGCCGTGCACGACGTCAGAGGGGGGCGGAGCCTACAGCGTCACCTCGGTGCGGGAGGTGTCCGCGGCGGACTGGAGATCCAGATCCACATACTGGTGTGGGACGATCCAGGAGGGACGAGTTTACAGGCAGAAAGTCTGCTCGGGAGCCTGACGGGACTCAGAGGTCACAGGTTCAATTCCCAGGCTGGACACGAAGGCCACGCCTCGTTTTACTGACGATGACGTGATGTGATCAGTCGTGTTGTGAGTTTGTAATAAAACAGATATGAGACACTGTGTGGTCCTCGAGCTTTACTGTACAGGTGAACGTGTGAACAGGTGAACGTGTGAACAGGTGAACGTGTGAACAGGTGAACGTGTGTACAGGTGAACGTGTGAACAGGTGAACGTGTGAACAGGTGAACGTGTGAACAGGTGAACGGGTGTACAGGTGAACGTGTGAACAGGAGAACGTGTGAACAGGTGAACGTGTGAACAGGTGAACAGGAGAACGTGTGAACAGGTGAACGTGTGAACAGGAGAACGTGTGAACAGGTGAACGTGTGTACAGGTGAACGTGTGAACAGGTGAACGTTTGTACAGGTGAACGTGTGAACAGGTGAACGTGTGAACAGGTGAACGTGTGAACAGGAGAACGGGTGTACAGGTGAACGTGTGAACAGGAGAACGGGTGTACAGGTGAACGTGTGAACAGGTGAGCGTGTGAACGTGTTAACAGGAGAACTTGTGAACAGGTGAACGTGTGTACAGGTGAACGTGTGACCAGGAGAACCTGTGACCAGGTGAACGTGTGACCAGGTGAACGTGTGTACAGGAGAACGTGTGAACAGGAGAACGGGTGTACAGGTGAACGTGTGACCAGGTGAACGTGTGAACAGATGAACGTGTGTACAGGTGAACGTGTGACCAGGTGAACGTGTGTACAGGTGAACGTGTGAACAGGTGAACGTGTGAACAGGTGAACGGGTGTACAGGTGAACGTGTGAACAGGTGAACAGTTATGTAACTTCAGTCAGACTGAACCCAGATCAGCGAGTCCTGCAGGAACTCTCTTTAATCAGATGTGATCAACAGAAAAGAAAGAATACATGCAGAGACGCAGCAGCTGCTGCTTCGACATAAAAAGGTACAAGTTCACAAAACAAACACCGGTACAGTTTAGCCCCGCCCACCTCCACCCCAGATTAATAGAAGCCAAATATTCCAGTTTTGACACGAGAGTATAGAATCAAACATACAGAGTACATGCTTCACCAAGACAGCTAGTTATGCAGTCAGAAACACCTGGACAGGTAAGAGTCCAGCTGACAGAACCTGAACCAGGTCTGGGTGGACCAGCAGGGTGACATGAAGCCGGACACCTAGTGGTGACTGCAGGTACTGCCCACCTGTCCAGCACCAGCAGGGCCCCTGGACTGTGGGGGCTCATCAGGTGTGTGTGTGAGTGGGGGGTTCCTCTTTAAAGAGGTATATATATACACAGTATATATATACACATATAAATATATATATATATATATATATATATATACTATACTGTGTACATGTATATACAGTATAATAGTATATATAGACTATATATATTGTAAATATATAAAGTGTGTATATACTGCGTATATATATATAAACACAGACTGAAGTAAACATCGGCATAAAAACTAAATGCAGCTTTTGTGTGAATTCCTGGTTCATTATTAATAAAAAGCAGATTTTGTGTAACAGCCCCATCGTGCAAATGTATATATATATATATATATATATATATATATATATATATATATATATATATATATAAAATCATAATATATATAAAGTCATAATCATTCGACTCGACTGATTCACCTTCAGTCCGTAAACATCTTTGTTTCCTGGGAAATAAACATGAACATATGCGTCAGATATGATTTGAATCTATATACTGATATATTTCTCAGCTCCGCCTCCTTTTGAGAAGAGATTTATGTTGTTTACTTTACATTTGCTAACTTCCTGCTGTGTGACAGGTGTTTTGTCCTGTCTCGGCCACCGTAGCTCCGTGTGCTTTGTGTGATCACGTCCACCGGGCTCCTCGTTGTGTTCTTGTTCAGAGACGTCGGCCTCATGTCTATTGTTTTGGAAGCCCCTGTTCAAAAAGAGGTAGAACGTGTGGTTCCAGATCAGAGGAAGGGTTTCAACAAAGGTCAAAGGTCAAATCTGGTGTTTCTGGGGGTCTGAACAGGAAGGTGTCTGACGTGGAGCCGTAAAGACGTCAGCAGTTATAGAAACCAAACTCTGTACAGTGCGAACCGGAGACACTGCTGATAAAGTATGAACGACACGTCACCAACACAACACGCCACTTACCTCAACACCACCCACGGATCTCCTCGCACAGCTGCGTGACGGAGTCAACGGGAGTCAACGGGAGTCAACCGGAGTCAACAGTAAAGAGTAGAAAGGATAAAAAAGTCAGAGTGTCTTGTTGTCTGCAGCTCTCAGAGTCTGACAGCAACACAAGGGATGCAGAAGAAGAAGAAGCAGCTCTCTGTCCGTGTCCACGCGTTTAATAAAGTTTAATAAAATACAATCAATCCGCTCCGGGACACTTCAGCTTCTGTAGCAGGACCAGAGGAGGCCGGCGTCTCGGTTTGTTTGTTGATCAGAACCGCTCAGCACTCGCCCTGATGTTCAGACACACACCTCCACCTGTGTATCCACCCACCCAGCCAGGCTAGTTTCTTTATGCTAAGCTAAGCTAGCTGTTTCTTTAAGCTAAGCTAGGCTAACCACCAGCTCTGTACTGAACACACAAACGTGGAAAAGAACTGTTCCCTCAAACTGCAGCCGAGACAGTTTGTGACCTAAATGAAGCTCCGCATTCAGCTCGTCTCTGCAGACAAACACCAGGATCAATCGATCGATTGGATCCACCGATCACTTTGCACATGTGATCGATCTGTACATCTGGATCAATGAAATCTCATGTAGGAGGAAATGGCAGGAAGAGACACACATGGAGGCACATTTGTGATTTCTGTATACAGAAATGATATTGATTTGGCCAGATAGATAGATACGTTATTGATCCAGAGGGAAATTTAGGGTTTTTATATATAAGTTAGTTTGAAAACTGATCCTTTAATTCCTGCGACGCTTCATTTGGTCACAAACGCTGCTCTGTGGTAAGAAGAGCCAGCAAACAGCAAGAGACACGTGTCTCTTGATCAATGATCAGGAGGGTGAGATCAATGATCAGGAGGGTGTCATCAATGATCACGAGGGTGAGATCAATGATCAGGAGGGTGTAATCAATAATCAGGAGGGTGAGATCAATGATCAGGAGGGTGTAATCAATGATCAGGAGGGTGAGATAAATGATCAGGAGGGTGAGATCAATGATCAGGAGGGTGTCATCAATGATCAGGAGGGTGAGATCAATGATCAGGAGGGTGTAATCAATAATCAGGAGGGTGAGATCAATGATCAGGAGGGTGAGATAAATGATCAGGAGGGTGTAATCAATGATCAGGAGGGTGAGATCAATGATCAGGAGGGTGTCAT